>MU619285.1:100263-128550 GCA_025201805.1 Parasitella parasitica
AAAAAAAAAAAAAAAAAAAAAAAAAAAAAAAAAAAAAAAAAAAAAAAAAAAAAAAAAAAAAAAAAAGGACCATATATGATTAGAACTTGATTTATTTACCTTGCCGAAATCCCCTATATGTTGGGACTAACAGAAGCTTAAACGTAACAGCCTGTCAGTTTGATTTGAGTTCAAATAAATGCGACCTTATGACGTGCCTTACCTTGAGTAAACGCTGGTGTACATTTATGGGGTTGGGGGGAGGGGGGGCGCTGTCCCATCTGGCAAAGGTGAGCCAGAGCCCATCTCGAGATTGCCAATTCTTTTCAAAATCTTTTTCTTTTCACAACGTTAATAATTATAAAAGGCCGAAAGGAACAGCATGTATAAGGAATGGCATTTCGTTCCTGTTTATGCTCTAGAAAATATCAACTACTCACTTTGTACAAACTGCAGCCATCCTATGGCCCATTCAAATACCCTGGCATTTTAGGAGACCACCCTCTCCGCCAACCTACTTACCGAAGACCAAACACAACCTCGACATATACAACAGCACCAAACATTAGATTGACACATCAATTAGAGACAAAGGCGCCCCCTAGTGAAAAGGTACCCGAAATCCAGCAAGAGATGGACCTTGTCTTGAGCAAGAAATACACGACGAAACAAACTAAATCATACTACCGGCGCCTGTCAAAACAATCGCCAGAGCAACTTGCAAACATTCTCGCCTGGACAGCAAATAATAAGGTTGGCAAGAAAAAGATAGTGCGCGTTGCAGTCGAGGCTGCTGCTTACTGGCCTCAGTCAACCATCCAAAGTGTATTCAAGATCTGGGGGAATCAATTCTCTTATTTACAGCTTAGTATATTCAATTCGATACTGCTGAAGAAATATGCGATAGAACGAGACATTGCTCCGATTATCGACGCTCTGCCCATGTACGGAAGGCCCTATGTGGTGATGCCGTTTTACAATGCTGCTTTGAACGCATGCCGTGAACACAAGCAAAACGACCATTTTCGCCTGATCATCAACGTCATGAAGGAGCGAAACATCACACTAGACATTGCTTCATTCAATATTCTACTAAAGATCAAATTAAATCAGGAGGGCCCAAATGTATCTGGGCTAAAGATTTATCAAGATATGTTGGACCAAGGCGCTGTGCCTAACCATGCAACTTTCAATACGTTTATCAAGCATGCTTTACAACACAAAGAATGGGATACTCTGGAGAAATGGCTTGATTTGATGACAACAAAAAATACCAAACCTACTGTTGTCACTCTTCGGTTATTGTTCAAAGCGCTCTGCACTCATCCAACAGAAAGCGATCTTATCCGAGCGTTTGACCGGGTTTCAGCTATTGCCCCGCTTTCAAAGAAAGAAAAACTCCTCAATAATGGTATATCAGCATTACTGGATGAAAACAGGAATAGTGCAGCCATAGATTTACTGCAGGCAACGTTTGGATTAAATGCAAAACTTTCGAAATTTACCTACAACTTACTACTGCGGTCATTGTGTCAGAGAGGAGACATACAAGGCGCACAACATGTATTAGTGTCTATGATTACATCAGACAACATACCCAAACCCGATATTGTTAGTTTCACCACTGTCATCCATGGTATCATTCGCCATTCTGACAAAATAGACCTGAATCACATCAATGCTATTTATGATCAGCTAGAAAAGCAAGGCCTGCAAACAAACAACGTGTTGCAATCTGTCATTTTATACGGCCTGATCAAGTCAAAAGACAACTCTAATCTTACCAAGACGAGAACATTGTTCAACTCAGTTATTGGAAACAAGAACAGAGCTCGGATACCAATGCAACGGGGCGATGGCCCTTTAGCTGAAATGAACATCTACAACATGATGATTGATTTTTACTTTCTGCACTACCACAAATCCAAGACTCTTAAACACCGGATACCAAAGGAAGTATTTCGATTGCTCAATGAAGCCGTGGAAATCAAGAAGTTAGAACCAACAACTGTCACGTTGAACATCATGGTGCGAGGTTTGGCTGTTTTGAATAAGGATTTAGTGGCTGCCGAAAAAATCATGAAACTGCTACAGCGCAAGTCCGTTGACGCGGATGAAACGACCATCTGGTACTTGGCGAGAACAGCCCATCGCCAGGGCCAAATATCCAAAGCACAGCAATTCATAAACAATTTTGAGCGCCCTATAACAAAATCTGGCTTGGCCAATTTGAAATTGGCATTGAATAGGTGGGATCAAGATAACGACAGCAAAAATGAACCAACCTTTATAGCGGAACAGCAGTAGTAAATAATTTAATTAGATTTTTGTACAGAAATATGATAGAAATCATCCTCCCAACTCCTCACCCCTTTTTCACTTTTGTATTATTACTTCTTTTTCCCTTACATATAAAGCTCAAGATTTTCTAGCATTCCAAAACCTAAATATATGTGTGTTCCTCCCACATGTGTGTGTGTGTGTGTGTGTGTGTGTGTGTGTGTACATTCATGGCTGCCACCTTTTTTATTTTTTTATTATTATTATTGCTGTCTACCTTTTATACTTGACAGTTGTACTCCCATACTTGAATTTTTCCTTTTTGAGCTTCAGCGACTCTTCTTTTGACAATTCATGAATTTTGAAAGTGTTGCTGTCAAATTTGTATGGTACAATACCCAATGTGCCATCAAAGCGATTCTTTCTAACATCTAATGATCGCGTGTTTTCTTTTGACTTTTGGATGATGATAACATTATCAGCTTCCTGTGTTACTTTGGCGCTACCAAAAATCGAATGGATGTCTAATTCGTCGCCAGAGCCACTGTCTTTGCGGGGATGAACGACAAGTGTTATGTGGACATCCTGCTGTGTTGCAAAGTTTCGAATCTCATGAATGGCGTTATCTTGGACTTCCCATTTATCCATTCCACCTGTGCCTTGCTGAGATAGCATGAACTGTAAGTTATCGAGGATGATATGACGAACATCGTAGGCGTATACTGCATGGTGGCATGCTTTCAAAACGTCTTTGATCACTGTACTGCTAAAGAATTTGAGAAAATAGAGGGGTAACTAGTGCAGTCTGTTAAAGAAATCAATCATGAACACACCACATTGATGGGGGTTGTTTTCTCTCTCTCTCTCTCTCTCTCTCTCTCTCTCTCTAATTTACCTGTTGGAATCTATTTGCAATTTCATCAAACTCTTTTGGATTTAAACTAATGTCCTTTTCAGCAAATTGGTACAGCATTTTCTTGGCTAACCGTTTATTCATAATCTCAAAAGAACCCCATAGTGTTGGTACCCCTGATTTACAAAAATCCAAGCTCAATTGGCTGATGATGGTAGTTTTGCCGGCACCAGTAGGACCTGTCAAAATTGTCAGCTCGCCTGCTCGATGTCCCTTGGTAATATCATTAAGCGCAGGTAGATCTTTACTCTGGACACCTCGCGTCTGCTCAGGATGCAAAACTTCGTTGTACACTTCCTCACGCAGATCTCTAAAATCGACAATTTGATCGTGTTTGATCCCATGCGCCGCTGCTATTATTTTACCCAGATCTTTATTCGCCACCAAGGCATCGTGAGCACTGGCGGGGCCTTGTTGTTCACCTTGTCTAGTATTAACCATCAAGCATCTGTGCTCGCCAATCTTTCGAGCAAATCGCTCGGCTGCAATTTGCCCATTTACATCGTCGTCAAGCCAGAGATAAATGTGAGCAAATCGATCTAGTAAAGGTAACACGGATTCCTGGAGCTGATAATGTGAGGAGGGCAACGAAACCGCTGGCAGCCCAGTCGCCTGATGAGCAGCCATAGCATCCAATTCTCGGCGAGTCAAGATGATTGCATCATCTGCGTACGATGCTGTTTGATAGCCAAACAACCCTTCGGTGCTCTCTTTGCCGCTGGTGGGTGGGTCTAGCTGAACAACACGATCGAGGTTGTTGATGTCGCATAGTTTGAGTCGTTCTGTACTCGTCTTGAAGCCCCCGTCCTCTTCCAGGTACGACAAGGTTGTCTGAGGAAATGTCAAGCAGAGAGTCTCGCTGCCATCGACTGTCGTTGCACCCACACCAAACTTACGTAGCGTCTCTTTTGTTATGCAATGGTCTGCTTCTAACTGCTGCAACAAGGACTCGTTAGCAATGAGATTTTCCGAGTAGCTGTCAATTACAGACGGCGGTCTACTTGGGGAATGTCTCGCATTGTTGTCTCCGGAGACGACGCTGCTTGCAGGCGCTATGGAATAGTTTTCGTCTTGGGGTGGCTCCACCTTTTTTCGCAGGGTTTTGGAGAATTCAGGGAAACTGCCTTTTGCTTTGCAGGTATTGCAGTGGTAAGTCCCCTTCTGCAGGTCCAGGTACGCAGCAAAGCTGTTTTTGCGCAGTTGGATGCAGTGAGGGCAATTGGTAAGGATGACGTTCTCTTCCAAAGTTGGGATTGGCCTTTGTTTGTGCTTGTAGAGAAATTTTATGATATTAGATTTGAGATTTGCTGATTCTGTCATTGCAGTGCTGGTACTTTGAGTTGCTGCACTGCGTCTAAATAACAGCGCATTTGATTGTATCGGTTTCAATGCGATTTGTCTGGGCCTAATGGATGCCAGAATTCCTCTGTGGGCTATTCTGTACATTTCTTTTTTTTTTTTTTTTACAAGTATTTATTAGAACAAACAGCTGAAGGGCGAGAGGGTGAGAGAAAGAACAAGTGTTGAAGTATATACTGTTGTATAATGAAAGGTATACGGTATAACTTTTTTTTTATCTGCTTTGCATGGTGACTTGTTCAAGGGACATGCTTTTGGCAGATGCAGAGACGCCATGCTAGAAATCTCGAAGAATCATGAGCATAGCATCCAGCCGGCCCTTGGATATCTCCATCCTTGCGACCACGTTCTCCATCTTGGCCACCTCAGCCTTATCAATTTCGTTCAAAAGCTCCATGTTTGCAAGGACGTCGATCCTGCCTAATTTTTCCAAAAGACGTGATCGTTGAACAAGCTCTTCGTTTTTGCGCTGCTGCAGATTTGCGAGGGTGCGATATATGTCAGCAATGAGCTCGGTGTAGCATTTGTCAATAGAAACAAACCACAGATGGAATGAGCGGCTTGTAGTTCGATCCGAAGATCGCGGCACTTCTTGGATTTCAACAATGCCGTTTGTCAGCAGTATGTCAAGCTTCAGCTTTACATCTACCGCTGGGAGCATAGCTAATTTCTGTATCTGCGCTTCGTCTAGTTTTCCTTTGTCAAGCAGAATGCGCACAATGCGACATGAAGCCACACCAAAGCGTTCTGTCAGCAGCCCTTCTAGTAAAGCTCTTTTCATCGCATGTCGAATACGCTTCAAGTTGACGGCATACTGATTCGCTCCCAACTCGTCTCTTTTGGTCAAGAACCCTGCACTGTCGGTTTGAAGCAGTCGAAAATATCCCTTGACAACATCAATCACATCTGGTGCTTTGTGTTTTTTGGCTGTTGGCTGCTGCAGAACGAGGTCATTTCGTTGAAATACATCCGGATCCAGCATATTTGCAATATGCACAGGCGTCGAGGCAGCTATTTGACAGGTATTTTTTTTTTTTTTTTTTTTTTTTTTTTTTTTTTTTTTTTTTTTTTTTTTTTAGGATGGTGTGCTGTTATATTGTAAATGGCTACGCAACTCACGAGAATAGTCTTCTTTGATATACTTCATCTTTTCTTTGCCGTTTCTGAAAAAAGTCTTCATAACAATGCCTGCTGTGCGGTTGACTCTGTCAGTAGCGTATTCAACAATCATCTGCAGCGCCAGAAGAGCAATACACTCAGCAAGAAAGTTTTTTTTTTTTTTTTTTTTCAGTACGTACATGATTGCGAAAGTATATGTTATATCGGCTGTAATTCAATGCGAAAAACGTCTTTGGATCGATATCAAACAGCAAAGGCTTACTTTTCTACTTTAAGCATTCAAAATGTCAATTTGTCAATCAATTGCATACGGTGTTATAAGCACACTGACCTTGCGGCCTTGGATCTCTGACTTGTCTTCCTCTGATTCTGATGTGTAATCCCCTGACTCATGGGCTCGGCGCTATATGAGTATTCGTCTTTTGTTAGAATGTTGTCACCTCACGATTATTCTTTGATTCATTTACCTTGGCCTCAGACTCCATGATTTCAGACGGTTTTCGTTTCTACATGATTAAAAAAAAAAAAAAAAAAAAATCAAAGCTTTAATGGATGAAGCACGCAGTTTCCACGCATTGTTTACCATGCCAATGTACTCTGGTTGCAAAAGCACAGCATCTGCATTCGCCTTGGCTACGGATCTGATGTTTTTAGCTTCTCCTTTGGTTATGATTGTATACTTTTCAAGCTCTTTTGCCTCTGCTTCCAAATATTGGTCGGTAACTGATCGGCTATGTTGAGGTAATACAGCACTAATAAACTGCTCCTGAGCCATTAGTGTAAAAGCCCTCAAATACACTGATTCTGTTCATTTGAATTAGCGTCGCTTTACTCTTTACGTTTGCATAATACCATAACAATACTTACCGTCTTTTTGTTTGCCGTTATTAACGTTCGCCCATTGCAACACTCGACCCAATTTGACTCTGCCTTCCATAAACAACAACCTACATATAGCAGAGCCCTATAAACATGCGGTTAGGCACTTCAGTCTGTACATATAAGAACATGAACTGCTCACAGCCTTTCCATAATGCTCTTCTGTAATACGCATGATACGCCCCATTCGAAGTCTCATCATAATCTTCCCAGGATCAGCTTCATAGTATGTTGCCTCGTTCTTTTCTACGTCTGCAGTCTCTGAAAAGAAGACAATGCCATGTTGTATTAGCACAATAAGACATTCACGAACAAGTTTAGGCGTATAACGGCTGATCCTTATCAAATCTGATAAGGACAGACGTCCTTTCAATATGAGCAAGTCGGCGATAGTCTAACACAACACTGTATTATCAGCGCGCTGTTATGTCATGGTCCGTCAGTAATGCTGAACACTTACCGCCGGATACTGGCCAAAATCGTCCTTGAGTATTTCTCTGCAAATACGAGCTTCGCAAGACATAGTTTAAAGTGTTGGTCAAAAGTGGGGGGGGGGTGGTGGAGGGGCGAGAAACAGTGGTAAAATAACAAAGAGTGAACGGAGACACAAATGGCTATACCACCAAATTAAATAAGAGATAAATGAGGTGGGTGGCGAAAGTTTGCATGATAAAGATGAACAATGCATTGAACATCTCATCTCATCTCATCAATAAATTTCCAACAGCCTAGAAGGTTTATAAGGGAATGCTATTTGAAATTAGTCGCCAACCCATTCATTTGACACTACATGTATACATCGCTGGCTCGAGAGCAACCACAAAAATGTGCATTGTGTTACATATTGCGCAATATATACAGTATAAGGATTATATTGTTTTCATATCCATACATTTGCTAAAAGACTTGTTAGTGTGATGAATCCATCCTTTACAATTTTCTACTGAAATTTTTCTTGCTGCTTCTTCAATACGGTCCGCTAAAATTTGATTGTTTTGCCATGGTGTTTTGCGAACTTCTTTCTTTACTTTTGCCCAACACCCTCCAATTGGGTTTAGCATAGGCGAGTACGGAGGAAAAAATAATCCAGCGTGTCCATGGCTACGAATTGCTTGCAAAACTTCTGGTTTTTTGTGGATACCGACACTGTTCACCACAATATACATATTTTGAAGTCCAAGTTTATTAAACAAAGTTGATATTTCTTCAACAAAAAGCAAAAAATGACTCGAATTGGTTCTGTATGGTAGACCTCTCCTGACAACAGCTACTTTTTGTCTTTTTCAACCGGGGCTGATTTTGGAACTTGTTGAGAGAGTGCGATTAGTCCATGTACTGACAAGCATCTTAAAGTGCCTGAGTTGACATCTTGTGGTAGTAACGAAAAAGGTTCAAATGACATTCGCCAAAGGTGTTTGAGGTGTGATAAAGCTATATACAGAAGAATTGTATTACGCTGGAATAATTTCAGTTACCAATTACCATGTAATTTTTCAATCCATTCTAAAGAATAAACGCAAAAATTGTTTCCTGATTTTTTTCTAAAACTACTAAATTGGCCATTACTGTATCATTCTCTTATTATTGAAAAAGGATAACCAATAATCCATAAAAGAGGAGCACTCATTATATTCAATGGAGAACAGGTGTTCATAAATAATACCGCCACCAAGAATATTCAAATATGTTTATACATTTGGATAGAGCGAAGATAGATATAAAGTTTTTATTTTTATAGTTGTGTTACTTTGTGCAATATGATCATCTTTATACAAATGTATAATGGGAACGGGGAATGAGGAATGGGGAATAGGGAATGGGAAGAGGGAATAGGGAATGGGGAATGGGGATAAGATTACACAATCTTAATTTGACTCGTTTACATTTTTAAAGATGGTTCTCGTTCTTTTGGAGCCATTGGTGGGAGACAAGTGTAGAGAGATGAATTTCACAGATGGCCTTAGTGGTGTTGAGGGATCTTCTTCAAACAAATCGATGGCAACATCAGCAAGAGCGTATTTATCTCCATTTCTTCCTAACGAACGAATAACTTGACTGCTCACATTGATGGTGGATTCTTTCCAGTTGGAAAGGGTAATCAAAGAATTGCGGAACTTATCCAAATCCACTAATCGTTTTGGAATGTAAAATGAGCCCACTTTGTATGCAATGAAACAGTTTCGGTGGGTGAATAGGTCAACTAAATAGCCATTTCTGCCCTCGAAATCAAAGTATGGTTTGGGTGTCAGTGGTGCAGAGTAAAAGATTGATATCATTGGTAATACAAGCATTAATGCGCATATTTTTGCTTTGTTGTAGTTTGATATCCGCTGTCTTGCTCTTTAAACCTTTCTCTAATAAATACTTGATATGTTTTCAATTTCAGGCAATATAATATATAAAAATGGTTAAGAAAATCTCTATACTGAAGACGGAAAAGAAGCAATGAACTGGAAGTAAGATGTAAATCCATATAATTCAGAAATGTGAATTATATTCTACCAAATGGGTATTTTTATATATGGCAGGATTAGGTGTCAAATACAACAAGTTGAACAAACTTGGTACTGTCATTAATTCTGATAATGGTGGCCTTTTTTGACTACTTAAGGAATCCCTTGCCTTGGTAAAAAAAAAAAGAAACAAAGTAAAGAAACTCGATAACACGTATAGCCTTAGTTGTAATAACACAATTTGAATAAACAGATTTTATTCTCAACATTTATTTTGTACTCTTTCTGTGTGGGGTCATGAAGACATTGTTGAGCTAGATGGGGGGAGAGGAAAGCCTTGACGGCTTGTTGCTATCTTCTTCGCATGTCTTAACAAGAGAATACCTTCGTTTGTTGCTGTATAAAGATTTTATGACTGTAGCAGATACCGGATTTTTGATTTCAAAATAGTGACATTTAAATTGATTTAGTTGTTTTACAATTTCAATGTAGTGATAATTCTTTTTCAACTTAAGAAATGTCATATATTCATCATTGTTAAAGTTTTTAGTAGGTAACGATATCGGTGTACCTCGTACTACTGTAATAAAAGCAGATTACGTTTATATGACCAAAGCTATGCTTTAGTGATATGGTATAAATGCTTATAAAAAATACAATCCAAATAAAATAAAATATTTTCTTTACTTTTATCAAGTTATAACAGTTATCAGTTTACCTACCTTCTAAAACATTTCTAACAAACTTGAACATGAACTCAAACAAACAAAACAACACTGCCGCCAACAACAAGACTACCAGAAGAAGAATTAACAAAAAGAACAGAAAAATTTCATTAGAGACTCGCGAGAGAATAATTGATTTGACAATCAGAGAAGGAGACATGAGTGTCTCTGCAGCTGCTAGACTATTTGGTTTGCCAAGATCAACAGTTGATAGCATCAGGGATCACTGGGTGAACACGTATGAGGTTGCTCCAAAGGCAAGAGGAGGTAGACGGCCTGAAACCAGCAAACTTAAAGAAGTTCATTCAGAATATCTGATTGAACTTTTGGATGAAAACTGTGCTCTAACTCTTAGAATGATGCGGGATAAGTTATATGAGAAGTTTGATGATATCCGTGAGAAAGGCATCTCTTTTTCTGGCATTTTTTGCCATATCACAGAACACATTGGATTCACGTTAAAAAGATCAAAGCCCATTGAAGAAAAAAGGAACGATCCGGCTACCATTGCCTCAAGAAAAAACTCTGTTGAATCCTTGCAAGACCTAGGGATATCCTACAAAACTAATTGCATCTTTGTAGATGAATCAGGTTTTAACGTAAATCTGATCCGTCAACAAGGATGGTCTCGAAAAGGTGAAAACGCTAGGATAACTACAAAGACGAAGAGAGCCCTGAATGTTACTATTATCTCGGCAATCTCGAGCAAAGGTGTTGAAGATGTTTCCGCTAAAATTGTTAAAGGAGGTACGACTTCAGCAATTTTTATCGACTTTCTGAAACCATTGATCAAAAGACTCGACGATAGTAATGCGGCACCGCATTATTTCATTATGGACAATGCTGGGATCCATACTTCTCTTGAAGTCAAAAATTACATCCAGACAACAAGGCATAAAATACACTTCTTGCCTCCATATTCACCTTTTTTGAACCCAATCGAAGAAAGCTTCTCAAAGCTCAAAACTTTGACAAAAAGAAAGCCAGGCTTAGGCAACAATGAGTTTTTGCAGTATATTGGAGATTGCAGTAGAGAGATTATCAGAAAAGATTGCGAGAGTTGGGTAAGGCACAGCATCAGTTTTTTTTCTGATTGTCTTGCCTCCAAAGAAATCTATTAAAGAATAAAGATAAATTTTATTTGTACTATCAACCCATTATCCACTAAGTTAAATCAGTAAAATCACTAAATTGAAATTGTAAAACAACTAAATGTCACTATTTTGAAATCAAAATCCAAGGTACTTCTCAAACTATCCAACTCGAATGTATCTGTCGGTATATGAAGATCAGTGGATTTTTTGAGAAAACATGACGTCTTCGTAGCAACACATCCGCGTCATATAACCGCTGTTTCCAACAAAGTCAAAGGATAATATTTGATTGCTAGAGTTACTTGTCAAGGAGTTGATGCTGCTAAGATACAGGAGTTTATTCTAGCATTTTTGCTTTGTTGGTGAGTAACCACCGATTTACTTGCATCTTGTCTTTTAAACTCTATGCTGCATAGTTCAACAGTGACTCCTAAACGGCTGCAGTTAACAATCAAGTCAATCCTCCTCCCAAACTCATTTAGTTCATGTTCTTCCATTATGCTGCGCAATGAATCTTATCGAAACGCAAACGCTTTCGCCATCTGACAAAATAAGCTCAGTATCATCCATAATCACGTCCAGCAACCCTTCAAACTTCCTCAAATAGGCCAACTCGGACTTGGGTGAAGCGCCCTTCCAGAAATCAAAGCCTCTAACACTTGTAAAAAAAAAAAAAAAAGTATTTAAAAAAAAATTTTTAAAAAAAAAAAAAAAAAAAAAAAAAAACTTACACAATCTCTACTACGTTTAACAGCTGGTATTTTGGTGAGCGTTTGTTTGACTCTTTGTATTTAAGTTCATCAATTATCGTATGCAACTTATCTGTAGTGCAGGTTATTGTATACAGCTCAAGCTGATCAAGTACTTCATCTATCATTATGTTCATATTGTCATCAAATTCAAGTTCATCTTTCTTTTGCTGTCTAATATGATTTATTTTTTTCGTTTCACCAATAGAAATCAAAGATTCATATATATTTCGTAAATATGGATTGGTGAAATTTAAGATGTTGGACAATGAGAGCTTCAGTAGCTCAGTTGATATAAAGTCAATCTTGCTGCATTATTGAGTGAGCTTTTTTTTAAAGAATGTGTCTGATGCTGTTGTTGTGTTCTTTTCCAGGAATATTTATAGCATCGATTATATATTTTGGGTCTAGTAGTTTTGTTATAGCCATATTTCTAACCTTGCTTGCATAGTTCTCATCTTCGTTTTTTTCAGCTATCAAACTAGTTTCATCTTCTATGGCTCGCTCTTCCATTTCACTGCTTCCGTCTTCGTCTTCAGCATTTTCTTCTTCTGCAGAGCTTTCGTCGTCGCTTCAATTCTAGTACATGACACAGCTCTATAAAGTAAGTATTTTTGATGCCACAAGTATATCTTTCTTCATAGCAAAACAATAAAACAGGTGTGGCTCATCTTCCCTCAGATACTTCTCAGCTTTTTATAAGAAATAGAAGGTTTTTTTTATCAGGAACTTTAATATGTATTATCACAAACACTGTAACATTTATCATTTGCTTCAACTTTTTTTTCAGAAACCATAAAAAGACCAAATACGGGATTAACTAAAAATGAAAGAAAGTTAATATTTTAAACTTATATATATTACTTTCCGACAAGAGCCTTTCCAGGCCTTGACTTTACTATCACACTGTTGTATTCTTTCGACCAATGCCTTTGTAAGTCAATTGCCTTCTTAAAACTGTATCGTACCGAGTTATTTTTAATTTTGGTGGTATCCATTTTGACGAAATGATTAAAAGAGGGCTTATTTGCACCTTTTGAATAATCTTCAATAATTTTAGAATCTTTCATATTATTGTTTAATAAATAACAGATAAATAGAGATTATCCATTTCGATACATGTACTGAAAGCATGAATTCAATGTATGCAGGACCCATCTCCACCACCATTCATATCTCAGGTAACCAGGAAGGTAAATATAGCCTCGAATTGCTGCGAAATGCTATAGACGATAACCTCAGTATGCTCAAGCATGTTGATGCCCATGTGGTCCGCAATGAATTTGATCGAGAATTGTACCTCTGGAGAAACGTGGCCAAGCTATTCGCGAGAACTGAGTACGTAATTCAGCTCGATATCGACTTCTTTTCATGCACTGATATCCGCAAAATCGTACTGAATAACTCAAAGGCCACGCCTTTATTGCGCACTGGCGAAGCTTCACTGGCGAGGCTGCACTGGTGATACCTACATTTGAGTAATCGCAGCAAGAAGAAGGCTTGGACTATCGCCAGTTCCCTTCCAACTAGCCCAATCTCGTCAGGCAACACAAAGAAAAGAAGCTTATAATGTTTCATTCCTTTTGATTGCCTGGTCATGCTCCCACTGGTTATGAACGTTGGACATCAAATGAAAAAGAGCTTTATCAAGTGACGACTTATCAACACTCGTACGAGCCCAATGTCATATTCAAAAACCAGGGCTCTCCATCGTGCGATGAGAGATTTGCTGACTATTGAAGCAATAAGGCTGCCTGCTTGTATGAATTGTACATTCCTGGCGTTGATTACTACGTATCGTTCATCAAGCGCACGCCCATCCTGATGAAGCCAGATAGACATGTCCTAATTGGTAGTATTGTGACTCTCTCTAATCGCCTTGAGGAGGGGAAAGAAGCTGTTGGTTTTGGTATTCATAAACTTTCCTCCAAATTGAAATGGTTTCTGACGACTTATCAAAGCTTTATAGTCGTAAACGATTCAAAAAAGGGATTGAAAATCGCCTAGGCGGGAAGAAAGTAACAGGAAATGCAGATATTCTGGTAATAATATTGCAGATGCGTTGTCGAATACTTGAGACTAAGCAAAAAACCAGATGTTTATGAATTTCTTAATCTTTTTGGAAAAGTTAGCAGAGGCTGCAGAAAAGGATGCCGAAGGTAGAGGCACTAAAAATATCAGACCAAAAGATATTAAGGGCAATCTTGAAGTAAGCTTCACTTTATATATTTATTTATATACATGTATAATTTAACGAAATTATTAGAAAACCTTGCGTCAATTTCGTGGTTAGCAATCAAGTTTTTCCAGCATCCCAAGCTCTGATAGGAGGTGGTTTTGGGCCAATTTCGTTTGAAGAATCACTGCTGCTACTGCTTCTGCTACGCTTGCTCTTCTTTTTCTTTTTCTTCGTCTTTTTATCATCGTCTACTGCAAACACATAATCGTCCTCTTTTTCTGATTCTACATCTAATAAAGGATCATACCCTTCAGAAAAGTATCTATCCATGGATGAATTGATTTTGACTTTTCCTCGACCTTTGAATTGCACTTCTTCAGCTGCAGTGCGTTGTTTTTGCTTTTTACTATCTCTTTTGGACTTTGAAGGTGATTTGGATCTACTACGTCGTTTGTTTTTGCTGCTACTAGCACGTTCTGGAGATGTTGTCTGCCTCCTTGATTTTGATTTTGATGTAGACATGGAAGTAGATTTAGAGTTACTGTGATGATGATGTCTATGGCTATGTCTTTCGTTGTCTTTTTTTCTTCTCGATTCATCCTCTTGTTTTCTTTCCCGTTCCAACCTTTCTTGCCTTAGTTTAGCGACGTTTTTTTCATTTGCTTTTATGACAGCTTGATTATGACTATCTGTTGCTTTGACCATATTCAACAGAAATCGGGTATTTGGCTTTGGTTTACTGCTCGGTGGCCTAAATGTTGTCCCAATGTTGAGTTACTTGGGTCACAATGTAACGAAAGCTCTTACGTGTTTGGTTTATATGCTTGCACGCCCACTTGGTCGTACTTTTTACGTTTCTCCTCTGCCTCTTTAAGTATGAGATCAGCTACATATTTATCCACGTCCTCATCAGAAACATTCCGTGCGCTGGCACCGGCTGCCGCTCTTATCAAATCGTTGACGACACTATTTTTGGGTGGCATGGTTACAACAATGATTTGCAATTGCGAAAACACATTGAATCCATCTGTTTAGGTAGTGTCTGCGACGGTCACAACGAAAATCTCTAAATCCAAATTAAGATCAAAGCATTTGCTTCTTCTGGATTCATAATTATCCTCTTTCTTCCCATTATCTCCACATTTTATGAAGTCTGTCAAGTCCACGCAGTATTTGTACACAGCGTCGTTATTTTTTCTTATATTCCTAACGGCTGTTTGTGTCGCAATCTCTGCCGCAGATGTTGTTATTCAAGCTCTCACCGATAAAACAAACACTGGTCAATTTGATTATCGCAATTTAATAGTCGTCGGTGGTAGCTACATGCTATTGGTAATTTATTTTAGGGTTTCTTTGTACAATTGCTAATCAAATATAACATGCAGGCGTTAGCTTCATTGCTATTCTCTTGTAGTAGAATGTTAACAGTGAGAGGCTCCCTTCAAGACATCCCAAAACTCTATATTCCTATAAAAAAGGAAGATTTACCCAAGGTAGATTGTAGATCATTCAAATCATCCTGTATATTGATCTAAAATTTACATTTAGAAAGTGTTTCAAAAAATTCGACATGGATTTGAACAAGCAAAAGAAACTCGAAGATTAGCAGAGCCAAGAGCAGAGGATATTCAAGCTGCTGGTTGGGCGACGCCAGGTATTTGTGGATAATCTCAACTCAACATTATGAATCAGTAACTGATACAAAACAATTAAACTAGGTACTCCTATGTTTGCAGATTTAGATTTCAAGAAAGCAGTTGCCAGAACTCCCGCCATCATTGGTAAGATTGCTAATGCGTTATCAAAGCAGGTAGCTAAGAAATGCAATTTATAATAGAGAAAGTAGCAATAAGCGTCAGTCCGAATTACTTTAGACCACTGTATGTTCCTGTTCGCCAGTACATTGAAATTTTGATTCAACAAGGAGTCATCGACAAACAATTGGGATCATATTATTTGCGAGGATATGAACTTGCGAGATTCAGCCAGGAGCCTTTAAATCAAGATCAGTACATGAACATTATGAAGCATCTTGCTGCCATCTTGCAGAATATGGGTTACAACATAAAAAACAACAGTAATATTTCAGCCAGAAAAATGAGTCATCAGACTACCACTACAAGCGACTCTGCGTCCTCGGATCGTCAGGATACTCGGAAATCAAGCTATCGACGCCGATTGTCAAGCCATGAATCAATAGACTCCATCTCTGTTACCCAGTCCACCAACACGTGGCTTTCACGTTCCACCCATACCACGAGGAATAGAAAACCTACCATCAGTCATGAAAATAGAGAATCTGCTGATGAATCAGAAGAGGATGAAGACGACTATTCCTCCTACAATGAGAACGAGGTGCGAAATGAAATTTATGAATTCCTGATGAAGGATAGAGCATCGCAACATCAGATTTAATTACTAGATTTCTTGTATATATATCACACTTTTTTTACCATATACATTCCTACTTTTTGCATAATCCATCATAGAATATTGAACTCAACTGTACAAATATTAATTCTGCTCATTTAATTAAACATATTTAAAATAAATATTCGAACAATAAGGGGTCCATTATAGCCTATCATTTAACAATTAATAATATATTGAACATTGATGGCAACGTCCTTCCTTTAATTTAAAATCACAAGGGAAATATTCGTCGTGTCCTTGTTGAGTAAAGATGTTTATAACTTCTGTCAATCCAAATTTATTTCTGCATTCTTGTAATAAGTCAATGAACAAGAAATGGCTGATATGTTTTAATCATGAGACCTTTGCTCATTGTTGTTGTGAGAAATCTGTTTCAATCCAATTTACCGTAATATGGTTTTGAGCGGATTTATCTCGTATGGGAATATCGTTGCCCAAAACTTACGAATCAATACTTCCAATAATAAACTAAATGTCCATAGAACAGATAAATGAACAAGAGCTCACTTTAAGTATAAATCAGAAACGTCATGTGAATCAGAAATATAAATTTATATACTCTATGTATATATGAATAACATCAAATGCTTTGAAGGAGGAATACTCTGAAGCTCACTTATAGCTTTTAATTGCTGATACACGTTTTTTATTTGATTACAATACGATTGTCAAATGCGTATAAGCATATTAAATGGATTTTTTCATAGAAAACCGCATTAATTCATCCATCCAAGCGGTTTTCTGTAATGACAGGCCCAAAAGGACTATCAAAAATATAAACTAAAATAAAAGTTCTATATCTCACCATGCCTAGGTTGTTTATTAAAACAGATAACTATATCGTTATGGCTATGAATAGCAACATTAATACCCCTAAGTTGGTATTATCACCGAGAACTGTATGTGAATACAAGCTAGTTATAGCAGATATACTTCAAGGTCCTCTAACTGGATAACAAGTTCAGAAAGTTGCTGAATAGAGGTAACTGCAGAGTACTTTTTGACTTCTGATTTTAACACTTACCAGATTTAACATCAAAACAAATAAATATCGGTGGAAATTTTTTAATCAGTAGTTGAAGGGTTTAGCCAATATATTTGTAATATATTAAATTAATGTTTTTCAATAATCATCACACCTGGTGAAGTGTAGCATGAACTACAACTATTATTGAATTTACATTGAAAATGGGCACTGCAAATAAATGTATAGAACAAAAATAAACAAGTTATAAACACACTATTAATTTACACACCAAAGCTAAAGATTCTATTGATTGATAATAAGAAGCTGTTCGTTTTTATTGAATAAATCTACATACATCAATCAACAATCATATTTGACTTTTAGTTATCGAACATGATTATATCATTAGGTACGGCGATCCAGGAAAAGTTGTTATGAGAACGGTTTCCATGACGACAAATGCAAAAAATGATGGTAACCTATTGTATTTTATGGACATAGCACAATTCCGTTCACGTGGAAAAGATAGGGCTTTACTAGAAGATGAACGCAATCAACAACACAAGTGTTTTAGTGCTATACTACTCGAAGGTGAAGCCTAGGCCCGTTGCAGCAGCATGAGCCACACATCACTTTAGTAAGACACTAAATTTACCGTAGTAGTGAAGCAAAGGTCAATGATTTAGCCAAACGTGGCGGAGTAGTGCAATTCATTTAATTGTTGAATAAGATAAAAATACAGTAGTATTCAGAAGAACTCAGGATCTATCTTTATTTAATCAGCTAAATGTTATGAATCTGATTAATCATTCATCAATAAGTTCTTTAGCTTCGCAACTTAGAATAAGAAGAATCCAAACATATGCTATTTCTTATAATACAACAAGAAATTATACTAATTACTGCTATCTACTATATAAAATAACCGGTGGCATTTATTCTTGGATCCGATCAGGAACGGTTGCCATGACAACTGAGTCGAAATAGTGGTAACCATTGGTATTCTATGGATACAATTTAACAGTGATGGTAAGTTAAGAAACTATATTAAAAATGTTTAGATTCATCGTAAATGCTTACATCTGTCGTATTTAAATATGTATATTATTAAGGCATGAGGAGGGGGAAAGGGTGGTTTATAACTTTAAAATGGTGATGTGTCATGACATCCACATAGATTCCTATTATGTAGTACCAAATACGTAATAAAATATAATATAGTGACCTCCAATTGTTAGTTATTTCAGTTGTTTAAAACGCATAAAAGTTTTATTAAGTGTGCCAGGTTTAACTAAATTATTGTCTTTAGCTTCACTACTACGGTAAATTTAGTGTCTTACTAAAGTGATGTGTGGCTCATGCTGCTGCAACGGGCCTAGGCTTCACCTTCGAGTAGTATAGCACTAAAACACTTGTGTTGTTGATTGCGTTCATCTTCTAGTAAAGCCCTATCTTTTCCACGTGAACGGAATTGTGCTATGTCCATAAAATACAATAGGTTACCATCATTTTTTACATTTGTCGTCATGGAAACCGTTCTCATAACAACTTTTCCTGGATCGCCGTACCTAATGATATAATCATGTTCGATAACTAAAAGTCAAATATGATTGTTGATTGATGTATGTAGATTTATTCAATAAAAACGGACAGCTTCTTATTATCAATCAATAGAATCTTTAGCTTTGGTGTGTAGTAGCGACTTTTTTATTACTTTTCCATTTTCATCATCATATACAAGCATCTGATACTGTGCCCTTTTCAAACCTGGCACAGCAAAATTGATAACGTATCTAGACTATTACGCATATGCAGAACAGCACTGCCATCTTTCAAGATTTTATCGTTAAAAATATACAAAGGATCATCTAAAGAATTGAATCCCAGCTTTGGGGTCTACTTCTATAATTAAATCCCAGACGTCAAAAAACGAAACCCTGCATGCAATCTGGCCCTGTCAAAAAGGTGTTCCTGAATTTATAATTCGATCACCGAAGGAATAATCACAGCGCATTGAATATAATCTTCGTCTATAATCGGCTCCATTTAGACTTAAACCAGGCTTTTTGTAAGCTGACAATCAGCCATAGTATTATTTCATGGCATGAGAATTTCCTACAGCTTTTTTTTAAAAAAAAATTGGATGGACGAATTTTTGACAATTCCGAAATCATTCAGACTATTTTACATTAGATATGTCCGTCTTTTATATTGTTCCAAACTTTGAAATGAGTTTAATATTATCATAAGTTTAAAAAATCAAACGGATATAATTAAGTTTCAAGACTTTATTAAAAACTTCAAAGTGAAAAGAAAAATCATGTTTTTATTAAAACGAAGGTTCTGCCTGAAGCCTATCCTTGCCTGTACTTATAGGACCTTGGTCTCAATATTTCCCGGAAGTAAGTACTATTCCTAGTTTTTAATGGTAAAAACACTTGAAAAAAAAAGACACCATGAAAAATGCCCTACGATACAAATGTTTACATTGAATACTGTATATTCATCTTAAAACAATACGAAGCTGGTGATTTATAAGCGACGCTAACACATACATTTATTTAGTAAGTAAAAGTGTAATGATAAAGAGTCATTAAACAATTTTCCTATTATGTTTGGATAATATAATGCATTTTAGAATTAATTAGGTGTACATTTTAAAATAGTCTTAATTTTTACAAATACCTTATATGTTTAATCTAGCCTGATGTCGAGTATTTTCAATTCAAGAGGTACTGAAAAGACACAAGATAGTTTTTCATTTGGAAAAATGTTATAGAGTAAATGTAAATGTTAAATTTCACACATTCAGTCTTTTACAAAGCAACTAACAAATTTCATCAATGTTATGAGGCTGTTCAAAATCTTGGCTCTTGCCGTCCACCCCGCCTTCGGTAGTTCAATCACGATACGATGTGGAGAAAGAGAAAAAAAAAAACTCTTTATTTTTCTTTGTTGCTTGTTTTCACTAGTTCCTTTCAATCAAATATCTGGAATGGACATACAAACGAATGTGACCATGGACATGAATATGCACATGGCTATGGACAACAAAAACGCTATGCCAGAGACTGATATTTTAGACGATGAAAGCAACTTACCAATACACTTTGTTGCGGCGAAAAGAATTACAATAAAAGATTATCTGAAGAAGCCTGAAGATTTCCGTAGTTTGGTACACGACTACTGTATTCGCAAAGGAAAGCCTTTGGTTATATCTGATATGAATACAATGCGTGGCTGGAATGATGCTACCTTTTCATTAGATCAGTTGAAAGAATACCGTGGTGATTTCTGTAAGTTTTGAAAACTGTCATTATTTTTACTCTTTTTTTTTTAATAACAAAGAAACCCATATCATAGTATCTGTCCTGGATTTTCCTAATAATGAGAAAAAAGAGGTTGTTCTTGGTAAATTTATAGAGAAATTACAGCAAGAAAATAAACTTGACAGCAACCATTCATATAAATCACTGAGGGACAGCTCAAGGAAGGTCTATGCCAAAGATATATCTTGCCCAGAGGAGTATGGAGGCTCATTGAAAAAGATAATCCCCGACTTTCTACTGCCACATGGTTCAGATGATCTGTTCTCTATTTTGCCTAGACGATTCCGTGCTGAAAACCTCATGTGCTACTTGGGTCAAGACAATACTGGCACTCCTGTTCATCGCGATTTATGTGGAACTATGGGTCACAATCTAATGACAATGGGCAACCCTGATAGCTTTGCAGAATGGATTATCATTGAACATGAGTATCGAGATAAATTAGCTGCTATTTTGCGCCCATCACAAACTGAAGATCTAGTTGCAAACCTCTCTACTCCACCAAAATACACGAAAAGTTCATTCATGGAAAGTGATCGTGCTTGGCTTGAAAATTCAACGCTCGAAAATGCTTCATTTCAAGCTCAAGTTATTATTCAAAAGCTTGGTGACCTCGTCATTATCCCTAGCCGTGCATACCATCAAGTGCGAAATGTAGGTGTCTCTATAAAGATAGCATGGAACCGAATTACAGCCCAAACACTTCAATACGCATTCGAAGATCAAATTCCATTGTATCAAACGATCATTCGCCCTGAAGTTTACAAATGTAAAGCTATTGTTTCATTGACATTGCAACATTGGAATACTCAATTGAAGCAGCTCCAGACTCGAAAGACGAAAGAGACAAGGTTCTACAAGTACCACGGATTCTATTCAAGAAGTAGCAGAGCTACTTTTTTCGAAAATTCAAGGATCCTGCTTGATTTGTTCTTGACTAATATCATTGCACCCGAGTTGCTTTACAACGATAACAAAGGAATTACTAAAGATGCAAAAGAAGAAGTATTCACAGTTCGCTGTGATTTCTGCTATGGCGATATCTTCCACCGCTACTATCATTGTGAAATCTGTAACAAGTATGACCTTTGTCTAAACTGCTACTCTATGGGACGCAGCTGCGAGCATGTCACTGAAATGAAGATGCATCAGAGCCCGAAAGGTCTTTTCATATATATCAAGCTTTATAGGGATTATGTGGAGAACCTCAATAAGGTTATTGGCACCAGTCTTAATTATTATCTCGAGCAAGACAAAGAGAAGCCTCTATTAGAAATGTAAGCACACTCTTTCACATGTAAATATGATCTGACTTTCTTTAAATAGGAAACAATCAGAAGCATCTAATCTTGCAACTACATGTAGACGCCTGGAGAAATTCCGACGCAGCATGAAAGACCAGTTCAACACATTAAAATGTCAGCATTGCGGCTCAACAACAACTGTATCCGAGTTAGGCAATCAAGGTATTAGTTTAGCTTCTGTATTTAAGCGAGGTCTCTGCAGAAAGATCGAAAAGAAGAGATTTCAGCAATATGTGGACGTCTTTACTTGCAACGACTGCACTGCCAAATGTGACCAGTGTCTACCTTTGGAGAATGCCAACGAATCCTTAAAGGATTACGATTTGGTTTACTATCTTCATCCAACCCATGACCCCAGAAACTGGGGCTGCTTTATTGATTTCAACGTTCAAAAGGTAAATCAAAGTTTGAGCATACCATTGCTAAACTCAACACATTGACTCGCCCTTATTTTTGTAGACTTGTGATTTAGAAACTCAGGCACCTCCTACTCCTGCGCCTACGCTTACTCCTTCTCCTACGCCTACGCCTACTCCTACTCCTACTCCTACTCTTTCACCAAAGCTTGCAGCCAAACCCAAATCAACAACTAAACGAAAGCAAAGAGATGAAAATGATGATACAGATACCCAAGAGAAAAAGAAAACTGGAGCCACCAAAGAAAAACGTAATCCAAAAGTAGCCAAAGAATGATTTTAATCAACAATAGCAGCAGCAGCAGCAGTAAAAGAAAAAAGTTACCATTTTAAACATAATTTGCAGTATAAACTAAAAGTGCTTGCACAGCCATCACCCTCCATTATTAGTACCACGAATAGTTAGTTTATATAAAACTTGCAATGAACAGCAAAATAAAAATGAAGTGCATAAAATTAATTGATTAAGGTGCAATTAGAAGATGATTTATTATATGTATATGCTGGCGTTTTTCACCAAAATTGTATGATGTTTATGATTTATTTATATGTAAAAGTGTCGAAAAAACAAAGTATCATCACCTTAGATTAACCCATTAGCCGCTTAAGATCTGTTAATCTTTGTCTCAATCCTTCCCTTTCGTTTTCACTTTCCGTGTATTTATCTTTAATTTCGATTATCATGTTTTCCATGTAAGCCAATTGATCTTCAAGGGCAGAGTTTCTCTCTACAAGGGCTGCGTTTTTAGTATACAATATTTCCATTTCTTCCTTGACTCGAGCTTCAACTTCTGCAGGCAAAGTTTCTAATGCTTTCTTTAGATCGTTTGATTGCTGACGGAGGGCTTCGTTTTCGTCATGGATGCGTGCAATGTCCATCTTGGCTGTTATCAATTCTGTCGCAACTTCTGTGTGCTCCTTGTTTAAATCGCTATACTCCAAATCCATTCTTTTTATTGATTCAGCCAGTGCTTTGTTTTGACGTTTAAGTGCTTCTATTGCTTCTGCCTCGTTATTCGCTCTAGCAGATTCCACTTGATAGTCTTTTGCTAATCGCTCGAGTCTTTTGGACATGACGTGGATTTGAAAAGCGTCTTTTACTAACTGATTAGCGTCATCCTAAGGAAAATAATCATGAGTATTCAATACTTAAGTAGATATTTGCGCATATTACTATGTAAGCAACGAGTAAATCATTCTTTAAAAAGTTGATCAAATCATCAAATTCAAGACTGAGGATGGTCGATTGACTTTTCTCTAGCAGCGCAATAGAGAAGCGGTGTAATGTCTCTATCCCCTCAGCAAATATCATATCATAGATTCGAAAGACCGTATCCAAGGGAAATTTGAATGCGAACAAAGTGCTGAACCATTGATATGCGTATACGTTTGATCGAATTCCATGTACTTCGAAATGCCTTTGAGTGTGTGGTAAATGGTCTGCTACTAGGCCTTCCAATTGGTATAATCGTTGTGATAACAGTTCTGACTGAGGCAGGAAATGACCTCTCAAGTCATATTTGTTCATTAGCTGAACGATAACGCAAAACGCCTCTTCTTCTGGCATCTATATTTGTATCAGCATGTTTATTTGTGTGCACATGCAGCTAATGACAACACTTACATTCAAGAGCAAAGGACCAGCGATATGCAATAACCCTTGGCTGTATCCCACCTCTGTATCATACAGAGAATATGCTTTCACTACATTAAAAAGTGCCTCCTGGCCGTCTTGATCTGTGAAGTATTCATGGTTTATAAAAGAAGCTCTCGGTAAATCTCTTGCGATGGCCTTTTCGTAAACAGACTCCTCTTTAAGTAGTTGCATATATTGTTCTTCGAGTTTCACATTTTTGCTTTTTGCAAACAACTGCCATATCATGCCACGAAGAGTTGGCGGAATCCCTCTTTGAATGTTGTATGACAATACTTTTGACTCTGACTTGGCAACACTGCTAAAGTCTGAAATAACTTTTGACCAGAACTCTATGTTATGAACAAGGAGCAAAAACAAAATGAGAAGGGGGGGAAGAGAGAGAGAGAGGGAAAGGGAGGGGGAGAGGAAGCACATTTAGTGCATTAGTTTTATAGAAAAACAAAGGTTTACAACTTGCTTACCCCAATCTATTTCGTCTTCATCGCCTTTACATACAGTGTCATTATAGACTTTATCAAACGAATGTCTTTTATCTTGAGTTGGAGTATTCAGTGTGCTAGTACTAGTTGAGGAAGCTGTATCTTTTGACCCTAATCTAGCCAATAGCAAGTCATAATTAGATGCACTTGAAGCAAAAGAATGGATCGAGGATATTGTAGAACGATGACTTTGGTGTCTGTTATGTCCTGTTACCAGATCATCATCATTATCATCGAAATCTGAATCTGATAGGTTATGGTTACCATCGATAAACGATTCATCTAGCTCATGGATTTGGTCCTGGAGATTCATATCATCAAACGCTTCGGTGACTGTAGCATTTGAGTGCTGTTCCCCTGACTTCTTTTCATTGTTTGCTGCTAACTTTTCAGCTTCTCCTGGCCGGTTGTTTTGAGTCACTGTTAAAGCACGACCACGGTGTTGCTTTATGGTGGGTATACTGGTTGCTATGACATCCTTTTCATTTTGCTGCTGTAGCTCGGCGATCGTATCCAAGGAATCATGATCTGCATCATCGGAATATGTGTCTGCAATTGAACTCTGATTGGAGCGAATGGTAATTGCAGATCCATCTATAATTAATGAATCATCTTGCTTGTTGTTGTCGTTAACAGGTTTGTGAATCGCTATTTCCGCCATTGCAGTTCAAGATAGTAAATAAGGTATGTGGTATGTGTGGATATGTAAACAAATAGATGAATAAAAATAGGAGGTAGATTAAACAAGTGGAAAAAGGTTGGAGAGAGAGAGGAAAAAGGAAAAGAAGGGCTAATCCCAAATGCACTCATTCTAATCACTTGGAGTCACATTAAAGTTGGTTCTTTGATGCACAGGGTGTATACATAGTGTAACACAGAGTGAAAATTAGATGTGGTTCCTTTTGCACGGTGCATTTAGATTGACAAACTGTTCGATCTAGACTTTGATATACTGTACTTCAGAATTTTTGCTGTATCTAATAAACATTTGAAGTTTGGATCCAATATAATGAAAGTCAGAGAATATGTACCCATTCTACGGTTATTTCAAAATGTTAGCAAAACGGTAAATGCTCAGCTGCATGTGGTTTTACTGACATTCACTGCATATTTTATATCATACAATTCTTTCTTGATCTGTTCGCACTCTCAAGAAGCAATATTAGTATAATTGTCTGCTTATTTTGAATGGAAATATGTACATATCAACACCACTTTAGGATTTTAATAGCTTAGGCACTTCTCAGTTAGTTCTCTTGAAAAAGTGGCCACTTCGTCTTAAATAAATTGAACTGCTGTAGACATCATTTAGGTCACTTCAATGCTTTTGAGTTCACTAGTCATGATGATAGAGTGCTTATGTTGGATCTAATAATTGAAATTTACTGTTCCATACTTCGAATTTGTAGGAATGGTGTAAATGTAGGAGTATCCCTTTTTATGATAAATAGCTAGAATTGCATTATCGATTCTGATATTATCAAATGTTCGAATTCCAAACTGTTTTCCTTTATCTGTTAAGCCCTCTGCTGAGACTTTCAGGTATATAATACCATACACAAGTATGATAAGCAACATTTGAAGTTGATATGGCCAGAATTAGGACAATGAGCTGTGCATTACCAAGTCACCAATACAAATAGCGTGTCATTGCTAAAAGCTGGTTTTCGTTTTACTGAGGCGATCAATTGTGTTTATATAAAATGAGTGATAAAAAATGGGAAGAATATAACGAAGGTATAAAATACGCATAGTATGTTAATATACATTAGCATTAAATTCATCATAAATTACAGAAATAGAAGACGAAGATTTGATCATGGAAGAGGGCGACGTAGATGACGAAGATGAGGACGAAGGAACTAACGCTGTATACCCAGAGAGTTTCTCTAAAGCCAGTGGTAGTAGCAATAGTAGCAATGTAGCTTCGCCCAGATTTGGAATGACATCACAAGGCGACTTTTCATGCTTTGATATGAACGCAGGCGCTTCGCCCATACATGGCTGGAACGATGCAATCGACGAAAAGGGAGAATCAGTAGCGCTTTTAATGCATTTGGAAAAGACGGTTGTTCACCAGAATTTCTTTAACAGTAAGCAAAAAACTTGGAATGATTTTCATTCAAGGCAAATATTAATAATCCATCGAATAGACTTTAGTGATGATTTCGATCAAGAAGACTTGGCATAAATTCAGTTATCATTCATTCGAATGTTTATTTACAAAGGCTACTCTAATAAATCATCAGCCTCTCCTTCCATCAATGTATCACCAACGACTTGATGCACCTTTTTCCAATGAACTCTTTCCTGATTTCCAGTATCACGATCACGGATAGTTACAGTTTCGTCCTCCAAGCTTTGATAGTCGACAGTGATGCACCAGGGCGTGCCAATTTCATCATGACGGTAATATCTCTTGCCAATCTTCAACTTTTGAGATTCAACTACTGTGAACAATCCTTTGCGTCTCAACGATTTGGCCACCTTTTGTGTAAGTGAGTTGAAATCAGGTTTACCAGTCAATGGCATGATTGCGCATTTGATAGGCGCTAATCGAGGATCTAATTTGAGAACGTTGCGAGGCGGCTTTCCTTTGCCATCCTCAATTTGATGAAATGCATCGCATAAATAGGCCAGCATGGCCCGATTCAGGCCACATGAACTTTCAACTACGTGAGGCACGTATCGAGCAGGCAATTCTGTGGGTATTAAATCGGCCTCTCCTTCACCAGACTCCTGAATAGCATCAGAGAAAACAGGTTGCATTTCTTCCACAATTTCAAAGTTGGCGCCTGTGTTTTTGATGTGTTGCGTTAAATCGTAATTGCCTCTGTGCGCTACACCCTCAATTTCTCCCCAGCCCCAAGGATAAAGATATTCGACATCGGTACAGCCAGTAGCGTAATGAGCCATTTCATCAGATGCATGATCTCGCTGCCTAAAGTTTTCCGGATGGCAAGCATGTTCCAACCACCAGTTGTACCTCTCTTTACGCCAATATTTAAAGTAATACTTTGCTTCCCAAGGCGCAACAAAATATTCCAGTTCCAATTGCTCGAACTCGGGGGTTCTGAAGATACCATGTTCCAAGCGAATTTCGTTCCTGAATGATTTGCCAACTTGCGCAATGCCAAACGGAGGCTTTGTCTTCATGGTGCGAACGACCTGCTCAAAATTAACAAAAACGCCTTGTGCTGTCTCTGGTCTAAGATATACTGTGCTCGGCTTAAGAACATCGTCTACAGCCTCCCGAATGACAGGCTTTATATCGTTGGGATGGTCTATAGTTGTTTGAATGACACGATCGATTGGGTCAATAGGGTCCAAAAAGGTCTTAAACATCAAATTGAAAGGCCTGCTATCTGTCAAAAAGGGTGAGTTAGAGTTTGGTTCGACATAGCCATTATAGGGTAATTCCAATGGCTGTTGATGCTGATCCATCATTTCAAAAATAATCTTTCCATTTTGCCCTTTCTGATCAGGCTGACATATATTGGTGGTGTGTAGCAAGATGCATTTCCCGTCAACCGTCATCTTGACATTAGGAGCGAATTGTTCTCGAATGGGTTTTATCCAGGTGAGAGCTGTCTTTTTATCAGGTGCTGTAATGGGTATGTTCCCGTTTTTATCAGTGATTATTGCAGGTGCTTTATCGGGTCGAAAACGCTCTTTGGTAAGTGTACAATCAACCAGCAAATCAGTAAATTCATCAACATGACCCGAGGCCTTCAATACGGGATGGGGTGTCAAAATGCTCGTATCCAGTCCAACAACATCATCACGATAATAGACATGGCGCCGCCACCAGGAGTTGAGGATGTTCTTCTTCAATTCAACCCCTAATGGTCCATAATCATAAGCACCTCTTAATCCACCATAAATCTCTGCTGATTGATATAAAAATCCTCGGCGTCTGCATAGATCAAGCAATGAACGAAACTTTTGTGCCATCTCTTTTGGAGGGTTTTTT
>MU619285.1:128718-190733 GCA_025201805.1 Parasitella parasitica
ATAAAAAAAAAAAAAAAAACAATCATAATGACAGACAATCATGATGAGTCTGGTATCCCGCAGAATTGCAAATTATATGAAACGGTTCAATATCAGTGCGAAGTTACTCGATACAACATAGAATGCACCCCTTTTGTTCGGCTATTCCTAAGGTAAATTCAAAGTTGATGGTTAACGTATGCTGGTTGTCATGGTAACCCAAATGATAGATGTAAAGGTTTGCCTACAGTCGAAGTGACACCCGAATACGATCAATATGGCAATCCTATATCAAAGTTAGTATATTATCGTCATTTGTTGATAGATTAGCGGTACTAAATATAAACCCTTCATCTTATTTATTCATAGAGCATCACAAGCAGCGAAACCTTTGCCCATAAAAGGAGATGAAAATCCATCATCTGAAAATTAAGCATTTTACATATACCTACTTTACCTTAAAACCTCTCCTTTTTAATTTGTACAGTTTATATGTATATATTTATACAATGATATATTAAAACGAATTTTTTAATTAATCATACTTGAGATTTGGGTATAAAAGAGCTTTTGTAACTGTTCAAACTCCCGTTGTTTTTCTTCACATTTTCGTATTCAAAATGACCCGTACTGTACCTGCATTTTGTGCTTTTCTGGCATGTTCTTTATTGACAGTTCAAGCTCAAACATCCGATATTGCTGCTCCTTATAATGCCATGGCGTCTATTTACGAAAATATGATAAACTACTTTCATGAACATCCATTCACAGACGCATCCGGAAAGCCATCTCAAGCATTTCAAAACATGCTTCAACAAATGCAGACTGCAGATTCATCTAACGCAAATGCTGCTACGAACTCTGCTACTGATACGCAAAGATCTGCTGACATAGCTGTACCTGCTGCTCCTGCAATTGCCGCCAATGTAGTATTGCCTGCTGCTCCACCTATTGCTAACCCCAATGTTGTGACCAAGGTTGCTCCTGCTGATATTCCCATTGCATTGGCTGCCGGAGTTCCTGCATCAGTTGCTGCTGCTGCCGCTATTCCTCCGAATCAACCAGGTAGCTCAGCATCTCAAGAGCCTAATGTAAATCGTAACCCGTCTGCGCCTGTCACTCCTGCAGTACCTGAGACTCCAGCTATTGCACCTCAAGCGCCAGCTGTGGCGCCCCAATCTTCACCTGTAGTGCCCCAAACGCCCAACGTAGTGCCCGAAGCTCCTGTCGTTGTCCCAACCACTGGGGCTTCTTCTGCAGTTGAACCTGCACCTGCACCCATGCCTGATAATGTTCCAAGTAATCCATCAGTTGAAGCAGCTTCTATTGTACCTGTATCTACACTTTATGGCTCTCAAACCTCCGCTGCAATACCAGCACAACCATCGACTACGGCTGTCCCTCCTTCGACTGCAGGAACTTCGCTGATGTCTAGAACTAACGCCATGAGTACTGCATCTTTATCTGCTACTCGATCTCTCCCAAGCAGCTTGTCTGCTTCTCGATCAGCCTCTGCCTCAGCTACTTCTACAATCCCTCCTATTTCTTCTTCCAACAATTTGCAACAAAGCAATAATATTGTTCTCTCAATGGCATTGGGTTTGGCAATTCTCTTTGTTACGATGGCCTCGTCCTTTTAGACGGTGGTGATCATGAGTTCAATTTATCAGTTTTATCTTCTTTTTTTTTTAACATTACTTTAATCACCTTTTGCCTGAAAATAGTAAAATAATTACGTAGTTACCACACATTTGCACTTTCATATCATAATAAATACAAAGAATTAATCATGAAACACACATGCGACTAATCTAATTTTATATAACACGCTATCTTACCATTTAATCAAGATTTCAAAGAGGAATACATTGCTAAAAGCATCTACTAGTATGAGCAATCTTGAACTGTTGATGTTTATATGCCACATATTTCAGGTCACAGATTCGCCCAAAATTTACGGTGTAGATGTCCAGACAGCTCAAGTCGACAGTCGATTCTTTTCGTGTATAAATATTTGAATGGATGATATCAAAAAACTTTTGGATAAAACAGATCTTTTATCGCTAAAAGATACAAGGTTAACTATCATATCTTTATATGGCGTATCAGAAGCCAGGAAGCCATCAAACACTGTAGCTTTAGCAAACACGATAGTAGGAGCAAATGTTTTCACTTGTAGAAATGAAGTAAGCCTTTACGTATTTGATCGATACGAAAAAACAGACAGCTAATTCAGTCTTGTAGCCTGCTAGAAAGCCTGCGATTGAGGTTTGAACATTTTTTATTGATGATTACACTTTAAAAACTAATAATCAGTGCACAATAGCTGACAGAAGGAATTCAATATTATTTGGATAAAAACTCAAAGACGATATACTTGTTTGCTGACTCCAACATGAATGCAGCAAGTCTGTCTGCAGAGAAGCCATTTTCAGCTAGTATGATGGACCATCAATCAGCAACGACCAAAGCGCTACTTTTCATGCTGATTGTATCTCATCTCGTCATCGTAAGAACTCAAGCCAGACCAATATGCATCGACTAAACAAAAAATTATCCACATAATAGCCCATTCTACCGCCTTCATTCCTGCCCGCCGATTTTCTATCAACCTTGGTCGCACTAGCACAGATAAAATCCAATATGCACACTCATTTAGCACAATATCAGTCGTCATGCTGGAAGCATTGGGACGTTGCAGTGCCCAATGCATTGTTCGAAAAGAAAGACAACGAAAGGATGAACCCGGCACTTTTGGGCTGGTGGGGGCCAGCAAAAGGCGTCCCTATACTTGTGTTTGTGATTGCCAATGTCAGCTTTTCAGAGATCGTCCCTGCCACCATCAAGAAAATGCAAGATTCACTCCAGATCAAGCTAAAGACCATATTCAGGGCGCTACATTTGATGCCATTAAAAGCCGAAGGAAACTCATCGCATCCACCTGTAGAAGTTCGATCACTGTTTGTATTACCCTCGAGTGCTCAACCTGTCATTCATATCGTCCCATCGCCGATCACCAAGGATTTGGTCACAGATTTTTCCTTTGATGAACCCGTCTCTTTATCGTCTTATATGATGTTTAAAGAACCGTCTTCAGCAAACCTGCATCTCGACTATAGCGGCAGACTGTTGAAAAACTATGTCAATATTTGGACAAAGTCGGCAATTGGAAGACATCCTTTACATAACAACTTTAATAGTCGAAAATCAGACACTCCAAAAGTTGTTCCGTTGCCTACAGGCATACAATTTATCTCTGCTGTGGTACCTCTAATGTCTTTCATCTTTAACCAGCCCATTACTGAAGATGGAGTCGAGTTCAAAAAAGTGATATCAGCACAGTTCCCTAGCACAAAAGGCATGATTCAACAGATAGAGGTGATTCTGAGGAAAAAGATCAGAGACAACATCGAGATCGAACGAGTGTTTTCAAAAAGGTGAGACTAGTGCATTAGTACTCTACGGTATTTTATTGTTTTATAACCTGGTTGCTATGATAGCCACTCTATGGATGTGATGCAGAAATGCCACGAAGCATACATGCAGGATTCGCCGCCGTTTTACACAGAACAATACCATAGTTGGAAGGTAACAACCGAAACACTAACGATAAGCCCTGCTAAATGCTGATACTAGAAAAACAATGTCATGAGAATGTATCGCTCTCTTGCACAAGGTCCCTGCATGGAAGAATACGCCATAAAATTAGAGCGTGAATGCGACAATGTTTGGAAAGGTGGTAGGCAAAGCTGCGAGCACATTAGCCTAACGGGTAAAGCATGTCGGTTGAAGATGGGTCATGAGAAAGAGGTCATTTCACCCAAGCAATTGCGCGACGAAAGAGCTGTGATTGTAAATCCAGTCAAACACAACAGTGGGTACAACTTTTTCCATGCGTGCGATTGCGGGAGGACGCAAGGTGTTCGCGAGGACCCGTTCGACATTCAAGAAGCAAATATCAAGTTTTACAACAAGTTTAGCTGCTGTCTGAGCGCAGGAAGAGTTGCTTTGGATATAAAAAAGTCGACTTTTGGAGAAGATCAAGATTTGGTTTTAAACTCTGACGAGATACCAGCCCATGATGCTGCTTTGCTCTGCCTTGGACCAGCAAATCTGTATAAAAACAATGTAGGATTGGACAAGGCAGAAGGTTTTATGAGCAATACCAACTTCCTCATACCTTGGTCCATCACAACAACGAACGAGCTAAAATCAAGACAACAAGAAGCAGCAAACGAAGCAGCAACTACAGCAATGAATGATTCAGCTTCTTCGTCACCATCTAACAACAATAATTTAACAGTTACGCGTGAGTCAGAATGGCCTGTATTGGGTAAAGCAGCTAGTGTGCAAAAGACAAACACGCAGTTTATTGCCCCTGTCGTAGCATCTCTGGAAGCATTTCCTGCATTGGGATCAAATCCACCGCCTGCAGCCGTTTCTACTAGTATCATGACAGTGTCAACAGCAGCAGCGGCAGCACCTGCCCGACAATTATTTGACGCCAGACGTAAGAGACATCATCGTTCGCGTGATAGAATTCAGGGCTTGATCCGTGGTTACGTGGGCGCCGAATATGAATGTCCTCACGGGCATAGATTTCTTAGCTGCGGAGAAGGGCGTGTCTGTAAACTGGGTCATGCAGGACATCCAAAGGATCACGGCAACTATTTTGTGCATCAAGATCTGCCTGTCTATGTGATATGCCCTTGCACATATGCTAATAGTGCTAATGGCAGTGCAAATACGAGCAGCGCAAATGGCAGCGTTAGTGCTTCTAATGGCACTCACAGCAAGGAAGTCATTGCTCAATTACAACGTCTATACATTGTCACCCCCGAAGAAGCCATCACCATATCGATTGAACCGAGAATTAAGGTATATGCAAATTTATCTGTGGGCTTGCTTGTAATCTGACGAATCTGCTGTTGCTAGATCAATATTCCAGGAACTGACGAAAATGTCGTTTTGAATCTTGACATGGAGAGTTGCTTATCATTTGGTCCTGGTGGTCTCTATGTGCTTCGGCTGCCGTTTATATACACCAACAGTAGCGGGTCGCCGATTCCTGTTGAGACAGATGTGCAAAAGCGATTGAAAGGCACCACCTTACTGAAGGATTGCATCAAATTCCATTACAAGGAAACGGACAGTTGGATTTTGCCAGCGTAAAAAAAAACAAATTGAAAGCATTATTACGCCTTTATTTGTGTACAAGGGAAAGAGTCGTAGAGCCTATGGGTAGACTGTCAGAAAAAGCTTTGTATGGCCATCATGCGTAATGACGGTTCGCGGAGTATTAGTTGTTCATTCGCAAAAATGTTTCCCTTTTCTTTTTCTTTCATAAAGCTATCTTCTTTTAATACACATATGCAGACTAATATCCATATCGATCGAATAGTTGAGATATTGGGAGATCCCGCAGCCACTGAGCCAACAAGCGAGTGTATTCCAATGGACGATAAATCCATGCTCATGATTAGCATTTTCTTGTGTGTTGGTCTTGTTGTATCTTACCTCCCTCAGGTAAGCAATCCTCAAAGTGAGGCTGCCAAAATACTCGTTTAACCGTTATGAGATAGCACTACAGGATTATTGCCAACAAGACAAGCGAAGGATTCAGTGCCTGGTTTCTGTTGCTGGGAGTTGTTTCGTCGACTTCAAGTTTTTTGAACATCATCCTGTTACAATGGAACTCGATTGTTTGCTGTAGATCACTGGTAAGCGAGGATGTACATTTGCAAACTCAGGGCTTCAACAAGTTTTAACGACTTGCAGTCTACAGGAGCTTGCATTGAAGGGCTAATGGGAGTTGTCCAGATTGGCCTGCAATGGGCAATGTTCAGTTTGGTGTAAGTTTCGTCGTATCAAATTCATGCAGCTTTTCTTCCATTGCTTATCCATGTTTTTGTCAGGTTCGTATTATTTCTGCTTTATTTTCCTGAAAACAAGAAACGTGAAATCCACCCTCCTACATCGCTACATTTGGATCTACCCAACAAGCTGCAAACTCCTCTTTCGGCAGAATGGAAGGTTTCCTTGCTAGTTGCTGCTACTTGTATAGGACATCTTGCCATCTCCTTTTTTATCTCCATTTTATTATTGATTATCGTGGGCGGCCCCGAGCATTGGCAAACAAATTACTGGGCTGCCTTTTTAGGTGTGCTAAGTATGATACTAGCCTCACTGCAATATCTGCCACAAATCTACAAGACTTGGAAGACCAAGGTAGGTACAGTCTGCAACACTTTGAATCGTATGTTAAGCACGCAGTAGATGGTGGGTGCCCTGAGTATACCGATGATGATGTTACAAACCCCAGGAACCGTGTTGTTTGTCTACTCGCTGGTTGTCCGTCCTGGTACAAACTGGACAGCATGGCTTACATATATGGTCACAGGTATTTTGCAAGGAACATTGCTTATTATGTGCATAATATGGCACTTTAGAAACAAAAGATTGGGTATTCGTGATATCGACACTACGGTTGTCAATCAAAATGACAACGAGGAGCCAAGTGAAAACACTCGTTTATTGAATTAGCTTTTAATTGATAAACACTTTATACAAACACTCTCCAGCAAATAAAGATTGGCCTGAACACCAAACGTAATACATGTCTTTTATGAGAATTTTCGACTGTTTTCTTAGGACAATGTCACCATCGCTAACTTGAGCATATTATAGGATTCTGATTCCAGGATATCTTTATCATTAACACTGATTAATGTTTCGTGCAGCTATTTATGATTAGCTCCCTTGAAACTATATCAAGAGTAAATTAGCGCAAATAATAACAACTACAGGATAGCTTAGAGTTCACAAGGGTTTTAGATGATAAGAATGCATCTTAACCTCTCCTTGACAGTTTCTGAGCCTAGAAAGGCCATAATATCCGCCGTAAAATGTAGATTTTGATTCGATTTCAGCCTGATCATTTCATCTAGAACTTGCTCTCTTTATTGTCGCATAACAATGAATCCAGGCACAGTTTTATATGCTAAATCTTATTTTACTATAAAACTGCTTGTATTTCGCCAAAGCAAATTTGAATCTGGCAAATACTGAATAATAATAAGCGAAATAAATAATTTGCTTATTGTCACGGTTGGAACGCCACCATCGCATAACTATTGAAAGGGATTTAGAGACAATGTGTTGAGAAAGACAGGGTATCCAGAGGAGCAAACCTCCCTCATAAAGATAAAAGCTTTGATGGAGTATTTAATTATTTGGGTTTTAAAGAAAATGCCAAAATACAAGCTGTTAGCAATAAGTATTGTAAGTGAATGCACAAGCAAACTGGAGGAGATTTCTCTTTTCCCAAAGTTGCTAGCCACCACCAAATATCACACATTATTATTACAGAATACATAATAGAAAGGTGTACAGAAAAGGCAGCCTGTCAATATTTTTATAAGTACTGAATAGAACGAATAATAGCAGAAAAGGTGGTTTATCATGACAAAAAACAAATAGGTATGCTGAAGAGTAAGCAATTTTTTTTTTTTTCATTGCTTAATACTTCAGTCAAAAATAACTTCATTTAGATAGGCTTTAATGAGTATGCGTCGCCCAGTGGAAATAAAATAAGTATCAGATAGCTCTGATCATCGCAGTATCAACAAGTATATAATATGACACTGTTTCTTCTTTTTGCGTAGCTTGAGACGTGTATGTGAATCCTATTTATGAAACCGAATGATGTTTGCAGTCAACCATCTATTTCTCGACCATGTAGTGGGAATAAAGTCTAAAACAGATGAGCCTGATAATATGACAAGAGTGTCTGATCTTATGTAGACGGTGTCTTCAGGTAGAAGTTGAGAACCAGAAACTACCGTTTATTTACATCGCTTTAGCAAAGTTAAGGTTAAAGACTACATAATCAGAAGAATAATCATCTTCCACACCGGTCGCCATCATCAAACGTTGTTTAGTGAACAAGTCCACTGAAAACTTTAACTGTCTCAATCTTTGTAACAAAGATATTTTGGGTATATTATAATAAAGTAGAATCCATTTTTGATACAAGATGTTTGTGAAGGATGCATTGATGTTACGAGCGGACCAGGGAACAATGTTTGATTTTAACAGCTAAGCATTAAAGCAGCTTAAACTTTTGAGCGTGACACAAACATGAACTGCAAAGAAGCTAGCACTTACGGAATAAATCAGTGTATCTGTTGACGGATAAATGTTAAAAATTGTTCAGTCTCTTGAGAAACAGATGCTATAAACTTTATTTGCTTTTTTGGATGAATGATGAAGAAGAGTATACTTCTCCAGTTATTTAATCGAATTTGAAATTTTGTGGCAACTCATGTAGATTAGTTTATCCCAAATATCTTGTATCGCTTCATTCCTTTTGTTAAAAATCTTCGTTTTCTCGATCCACTGTCACTAATTGCTGTAAACCGTATTGGGAACTTCTAGTTCTTACAATCTTGTCTGCAACATATATGAGGACTCTGCTTAGCTGATATGATATCATAGTTTAAATTCGTAAAATCAGAAACTATCTGCTCGGTAAACAGCGTGCGGTTTTATGTATGCTAATTAAGAGATTGTGACCAATGAAATGAAAAACACCCTTTTTTTTTTTAGTTGAAATCAAAAGAAGAATTAGCCAAAAGATTTATACATATTTGGTTTTTTTTCTGGTCATTATATGGTATATTAAGCCAAACAGTATGATTTGAGAAGCCAACACATACCGAAAAATCAAAAAGTTACCAAGCTGGGGGGAAAGCCGGACATTTATATAACGATCACATATGTTCATAATTTAGAAACAAGGTAACTTGACAGCTCGCACGTAAAAGCGGTACATAGCACACTGGACAAATCTTCTTACTAATCTATTCTACGATATAAGCTGAATAGTGCGTAGAAACAAAAGAATTTTGTGCACACGATATAGTTAGGTACAATACTCGGGTTCCAAAATTTGTCAAATCAAATCCACTGGAAATCATATGTATGTACCTTGATTTTTCGTTGTGTGTTTCCACACAACGTCATTTTCTACCATGTACATAATACAGTTGTACAGATAGAAACGATGGATGTATAAAATTACTTTCATCGCCAGTCTACGTCAAAGTGAAGAAAAGAAGGCAAGTTTCAACTGCAATTTTTGGGTGAAAGACAAAAGTCTGGAGGCAGATGGATCGTTGAGTTTAATTGCTGAAATTAGTTAAGATCTAGCTTCATTTCTACAACGGTGGTATTACTGGATTTATATTTATACAGAACACCACAATATAGAATATGATAAGAATGCTTTTTTAAAGGTTACAAATGACGTATAGTACATATTATTGTACACATGTACCCATAAATTCTGTACGGTGGATGCAGAAGGGCAGCATAAAGCTCAGCCAAACCTTGTTAGCCGCCAACAGCCGCTTCGACCCTGGATACATGAACAATCGATCTTTCATGCAGAAATGAGGAGGTGTGTGCGTTAGAAAAATATGATTAGGTACCTATATTTTATCAAACTAATTATTCTACGGTCCATCAGACTTTCAAGCATTAAAAAACGCCCAAAATTGTTTGGAAACACAGAAACAAGGATAATCTATCTCGTTTTTATTTACTCTATGAAAATCGACAAAAAAAAGAACCTAACCAATTTATTGTAATGCTTTTTAGAAGGTGATACAATATTCCATAAACGAAAAGGGGTTGTGTGAATTTGGTACCTTGCTGCTCATGTCAATCTTTGCAGTGTTAATTGATCCAGGAATACTTGTATATAAAGCAGCCCATTTTTCCACTTGGCTTTTTTTTTCTTTTCCTTATATCCAAGATACAATGAGAATATTATACAGTAGCCATTCTAAAATGGCTATCAAATCAACAAGCGTACGGCTGTTGATCTTTTGTTTCATAAAAAATATACTGGCATCGCCTGTATTTCACACTGGTAAGGATTATTTCTGGCTGCTTTTACATGCGGAGGTTGACAAAATAAGCGTTTGTTTTGCAGTTAATGACTTTGATGCGAATGGCAATCAATGTAAATTACCAACCTATAATGCTTACCCCTGTCCCCAGCTCTGTGTCCGTGACATTTCCCTGTGCCCACCAAATAATAGACCTCCAACCTGTCCTGAAGGAACAATATATTGTGTCAACGGTGAATGTCGTCAAAACTGCGACCCTTCACTTGTTTCTGCCTGCGCGTGTCCTGGCGCCCCTGCTTTGGTTGGCAATGTTTACTCGTGCGGCAAGAACAACCTACGCACAAATATTGAAAACTTTGACGCAACAAAAAAAGTGAACCAAAGTGCTATTGCATGTGCTCAAGCTGCCAATCTCGATAGTATACCTGTCTGGTCGCCTAATCCTGAATCGGCCATGTGGAGAGAATGTCCTGCTCCTGACTATGGTCAATTGACATTCACTGAACCTGTTTATATCGCATTGTATGCCTTTTATGGATCTTGCTTGCTAACTTTGGTAGCTTGGATTTTATACAAAAAATCCAAAGAAAAGGTGAATATAAAACATATGTACCATATGCTCTGTATATTGATTTATAATTGTATCTAAATAGCTGACCAAGGCCACTTTTAACAAAGTTAAAGAGCTTCGCTCCGAAGAGTATCATGACAAAGAAAAGAGTAACATAACCAAAACTGAGACGGGGGGCTCCAGCAATAATTCCTCAGACGATGGTCTTTCTTCGTTTGAGGAAGGGGACGATATGGTGATTCACGCTTACAAGCGAGATTGGTTCGGTAACTTTATTATGGTTGTTTTCTTGCTTCAAACTGTTGGTCAGGTGGCCTACATGATTATGATGGTAGAAGACTACTATACCGTCTATATGAAGTTTCGTGGATTTGGTGAGATTCAAGCTAGTACCTTTATGGGTATGTGGTACATCTTCTTCTTTTGGTTTGCTGGCTTGACCATCTTCCGGTTCAGACTGCCCAATTTTTTCAGAGTTCGTTGCTCGTATAGTCAGGGCCAGTATGTTCAAATCGAGCGCAAGGAACCTGCGCTCATTTTCCTCGAAGATCAGTCCGACAAGCTCATGGACTTTGTCAGGTACCTAGAGTTTACTGCTAAACGTATTGCTGGACTGGATGTTGTAGTCACCAATGCTCCACTCAAGTTTACATCGAGCGGAACCAAATACTTTATCTACCAATGCACTCGTTATGTGTATCATCCTGAAACTGAGCTGTTCTCTCCTCATCAATTCCACCTAGGAGACACCAATGCTGAACTTGCTGCCATCACACAGGGCCTTACTACTGAGGAAGCTCGCCAGAGAGAAGAACTGATTGGCCCCAATTTCATCGAAGTCTATGTTCCCAACTTTGTGGTTGCCATGTTCCAGGAGTTTTCCTCCTTTTTCTACATCTACCAATTTACTATTCTCTGGTTGTTCTACTACTTTGCTTACTGGGAGGTGGGAATTGCGGATACTCTTGTCATTTTTTTGTCAGCACTAGTCAAGGTGGTCGTTCGTCTTCGATCTGAAAAACGCATTAAATCAATGGCTGAATTCACTGACCAAGTTCAAATTTTGCGCGACGGTCAATGGCAGAGTAAATCAACTGCTGATCTCTTACCTGGAGACGTGTTTGAAGTGGCTGAGGGTAAGACTACACCCTGTGATGGTGTCATTCTAACGGGCAACATTGTTGCCGATGAAAGCTCTCTTACTGGCGAGCCCTTGCCTATTCGCAAATTCCCTCTCAAAAATGACGATACAACAACTTACGACCGCGTTGGAAGCAGCAAGATTTCCACCATCTTTTCAGGTACAACTATCTCGCAAGCGCAGCGTACTGAAAAGGGTGGTAAGGTTACAGCTTTGGTCACACATACTGGCACAGCTACTGACAAAGGTGAACTTATCAAGAAGATTCTGTTTCCAACTCATGTCTCTTTTATCTTTAATGAGCATATCAAGATTGTTATTTTGATCCTGCTTGTTTACAGTGTCATCTGCCTTGCCTTGGCCATCTGGATGTACGCCACAGGAACGAGTAAAGTATAGTAAACGGAATTTGTGATGATGTATAACTCATGATTGAAATAGGTGCTTGGTTTTATGCCATGTTTGTTATTTCGCAGCTGATTTCTCCCTTGCTCCCCGCTGCTCTAGTTGTAGGACAGTCGGTTGCCGCTGGTCGCTTACGAAAAAAGAATATCTTTTGCGTTGATTTGCCTCGTATTTTGATGGCAGGGAAAAGTAAGTTTCTTAACCAAGCACAAAGCATGCAAACAGTCTAACGGACGCTAATCTACTAGTTCAACTTTTCTGCTTTGATAAAACTGGCACACTGACTAAAGAAGGACTTGAGTTCTACGGTGCTCAACCTGTGGTGGATTCCAACAACATTGTTGAGAATAGAAAGAATAACGCTGTTTCTGAATTCGATAAACACGAGGAAAAGATAGATGACATTCCTTATCTGATGCAAATTGGCCTTGCCACATGCCATGCTGTCACTACCTTGAATGGCCAATTTATTGGTAACCCTGTTGATATCGAAATGTTCAAATCTTCGAAATGGCAACTGAGCGATCACTCTGACTATGTTGATTCGCTGACTCCTTCCAACAATGCCAACGCTGCTGTTCATGTATTAAAACGCTACGAATTCGTCCATGCTCGTATGTCCATGTCTGTGGCTGTTCTTGATTCTACCACCAACAAGATTCACATCTTTGTCAAGGGCGCCTATGAAAAGATCAAGGACTTGTCCAATTCCGATTCTGTTCCTGCCGACTATGACCGAGTCACTGCAAATCAAGCTAGACAAGGTTGCTATGTGCTTGCACTTTCTCACCGTGAGATTGACTTGGAGCAAATCCCTGGGGGTCTGGAAGCTTTTAATCACTGGACTCGAGATCAAATGGAAGAAAATATTGACTTTTTGGGCTTAATCATCTTTAAGAATCAATTGAAGCCTGACACTGCTGAAAACATTGCCGAGCTGAAGCGCGGTGACACTAGAACCATCATGATTACTGGCGATACTGCCTTGACCGGTGTCTACATTGCTCGACAATGTGGTCTGGCTATGAACGGTAATCCTCGTGTGCTTTTAGGAGACTACAATCACCGTCTAGGTCGTGTAGTTTGGTCTGACGTGGACGAACCTGATGTTTTCCCAGATGTCAATGTTGACGAGTATTTGTTGAACAAGGACCATACCCCCATCGAATTGGCTGTCACTGGTAAGGCTTTCCAATGGTTGGTTGACCGTGATTTGATCCGCAAGTACCTGCTGGATATACGTGTATTTGCTCGCATGACTCCAAATGGTAAAGTGCAGTGTGTACAGCTTCACATGGAACGAGGTATTACCGCAATGACTGGTGACGGAGGTAATGACTGTGGTGCTCTTCGTGCTGCTCATGTTGGTATTGCCATGTCTGAAGCCGAGGCGTCTATTGTTTCTCCTTTCAGCACCAGCAATCGAAGTGTTCGCTCCTGTGTTGAACTGATTCGTCAAGGCCGTGGTGCACTGGCTACTTCCATCAACGGCTATAAATATTTGATATGTAAGTTTGAGCAGGTTTTCTTTGTAGCCTTCTTACTAATTGTATGTGTTATATTTGCAGTGTATGGACAGGTCATGGCTATGCTAAAGATCTTCAACTTTTATTTTTCAGTTTCAGTTTCCAACTATGTCTGGATTGCTGTTGATGTCCTGATTACTGTTTTATTGACCTGGGCCGTTTCTCAGTCCCGTGCTGCTACTCGCTTAGAAGGTCAACGCCCTACTGCTAGACTATTAGGTCCCCAGACACTTGCATCTGGCATGGGTCTTGTTGCGATTAACTGGATTTTCTTGATCGGTGCATTTGTCATGCTATTCAAGCAACCTTGGTTTCTCTGTAATGAGTTTGATTCTTCTGCAGTCGACATGTCCAAATGGTACCTGTTAGCTGATAACTATGAAGGTGAGGTATTGGCTCTAGTGTGTCTCTTCCAATTCATCAACAATGCTGCTGTATTCAATTTTGGATACAAGTTCCGTAAAGCCTTTTACCGCAACTATACTCTGGTATTTCTTTGGCTGTTGTACATTGCTATAGTCTCCCACTGGACATTGGCCGATCCCAATCGGTTTGGTTGTCTTTTCAGATTTAACTGTGGCACAAAAGAAGTTTTGGAACAAGTTGGCTATGCCCCTTCGGCTACCTATGTTGAGTCTTACAATACGCCTTTGGGACACAATGTCATGCCTGTTGAATTTCGTTGGAAATTGTGGGGTCTCTGTATTGGTAATATGGCTGCTGCTTTGATTTATGAAAGACTAGTTGTCTTGGGTCCAGTACATGCCTTCCTTGCAAGGAAGTTCCCTGTGGATCGACTGAAAAAGACTTTGTAGTCTAAACTATGACACAATTGTTATTCATTTTAATTATTCTTATTTCTCTTATCTTCAAAATATGTATATATTTGTATTTTTGTAATTTTTTTTCCTACAATAAACTATACTTCTAGTGTTAATACTTTATTAAAGATATTTATGCAAAATGTAAGATATTGATCTTATTCCCGTGGCAAATGTTAGAAGGTTATAATTGGTATTGATCTATTAGAATTTACATTGGATTCTTTCGATTCAACAAAAATGCATCTTACTGATCGATTGCTTCGTTTATTGACTTGGCTATGTGCATATTCTTATTCCCTTAGCCACCTTCTCCCTTTGTTGAGACTGTGGCGCTCAAGTAAGACACCTCCATATATGGAATTTTCTTTGTTTATTCACATATGCAAACTGATCTCATGCTCCAAAATAGAAATTCGTTCCACATTGAGCCAAAAAATGGGAGCCTGTATGCTAATGATCACCTTTGGCAATGTAGTAGAATTTTTTTTTTTTTTTACATTAAAATTAGAATACGAAGGCTTTCTCTTTTATGCAAATTTATTATGTTAAAGCCAAAAGCATATTTTCAAGGTCTAAGCACAAACTTATATAAATAGAGGATGAATCTTTTTTTTATTACAAATTGTACGTATAACAAATAAAAATGGCCATTCAATGGGTTTACGCCAATGGTTCGGAATGGGTTCCTTTTGATTCGGAGACTCAGGCTGTTATTGAGACACTTTGGTCCAAGAACTCTTCTGGTTGGATCCAATGTCAGTCATTCAAGAATTCTGCAGTATACGTGGATGTGCCTCAAATGGCCCTCATCTGTAATGGCTACTCGTATACTATTGCTAGACGAACAAGTTGATTTCATATGATTTATCTAACTATTGTTTTATCAAAAACACATATTATCCACTTAAATATGCGCTATGTTATTACATTTCATACCTATTTATATCAGATGATGTATTCTGCAATGGCCAAAACATGTACGCAATAACAGAAAGTCAAACTAAATATCCAGATTACGATGACATGGGTAACACTAACACCAAACAGTATCTACATTTACCCATTTCTTTAATGTAACAATTTGTACAGTCTACACTTTCATAATATATCTATGTATTTCCTCTTACATATGCCAAAAACAATTATCTATGCTCAAAATTTCGTATTACTGTCAGTTCTATCACTTCTAACAATTTACACAGTTTAAACAAATTTAAATGTGTTTTACCTATCAATATCCAGTATTCCAATTATATAAAGATGCCAATATAAATGCATTCAATAAAACGTATGATATTTTCCACAAGACTTTTTTAATCCATCATATTATATTATAAACTGACACAATGGGGAGTTGTAAAAAAAAAATCTCTAATATCTGTTTGTATTTTCAAGCTTTAAATGCTCTCTGCTTTGTCGTGGTAAAAGCCTAGCACAAGTTAAATGCGATATCTGGCCTCTGAAAAATCATATAAAAATTTTATCAAAAGACAGCCATATTATAACGATCTATCACATAGTTGCGTTTATCAAAAACTCTTGAAGATTAATTAGGAAAAGAAATCGTTTATTACATTCAAAACTGAGAGTGTATATACTTTCTACAAGCTGAAGGAAGTGATTTGAGGTTAAAGGTTCAGTGATGAGACCTTGAAAGATCGGGTATCTATATTTATGTCATGCCATGTCCAGTATCATATTAATAATATAATATTTCATGGTATGAATTTATAATATATTGACATTCGGTTTTAAAATTGATGCACCAGAAGGTAAACAACTAATCTTGCAGATAAACATTAACGTGGTGCACCACTTGCTTATTTCACTAAACAAGTCTGATCATTATTTCTTTGAAAAAAAGTATTGACAGAAGTCAATCATAAAAGCCATTTTGTCTGATAATTGTGAATGTCTTTTGATATAACCTTTAAAGGAGATTTATAAAATATAAAGAGTATACTTTTAAAGTAATAGGCAAAGATGTAAATTCTTTATGTTTATTGATATCAAATTGCACACTTTTTTAACCAAACAGAATATGCTTAATCATCACCACTGTTTTTACTCATCATCCAAATATTGCACACATCCAAAAGCACTGCAATACAAACCATTGGCTCCAGTAAAGTCAATACAAGCGTTCAAAACTTCTGGGGAACAAGTTGAACCAGCTCCATTATTGCAAGCGGTTCCCATGGATGAAGTTGAGCAGATTATTGCGCCTTTTGCCTTGAATGCATCACATTTAAATTCAGTTTCCGTGCTACAAGCTCCAATTCTTGAAGCGGCCGACCGAACAGGGGTTGCTTTAGGCGGTGAAAAAGAATAAGAAGTTCCCTCGTTAGGGTTGTTTGGTAATAGGTTCCCTTCAGTGTCAATCTGAATGTTCAATGGTAACTTTGAATCTGTAGCAGCAAATGTAGGGATCTTTATCGGGGGCAATCCAATAGGGGGAACTTGATCTGTGCCTGGATCAGCCACACTTTTTGATTCAAGCGTTGAAGGTTTGGTAGCCTCAATAGATAATGCAAATAAAAAGGGTATGCATATAGCTAGTTTCATTTAGGTTATAATAAGTATGAGTATCTTATTGGGGGTAAAGAGTGAAAAGCATAGATCCATTCAGTATTCATTTATATATTATACGATCGTGTTATTCTCGATGTACCATATACGTGTCGTATTTCAACTGATAAGGCATGTATTATATGCGTAGGAATGCTGTCCCTTTTAGTCACCAAATCGATTTATACTAAATTGGTATACTAATGTTAGCCACTGACAGTTTCATTATATTATATAAACTATTTAACAAGGATACTACTACAATATATTAAGCTGGAGGTAAGAAACTAGAGAATAGCACTATTCCAATCAACCCGTATATAGCAAAATAGCCAAGCACAATGTTGGCAATTAATCTGTTTTTCCCCTCACAGAGTCCCTTGATCCACAAATTCCCCACAAACCAATAGAATGGTGGTACTGACGTGAAAAATCGAATAATTACTTGAATGTGCATGGTGGTGGTTGCAAATAATAACAAAAAGGCCCATAAATACATAAACACAGCTAGCCTAGGGCTATAATAATTGTCTTTTTTGGTGTTTTGCTTGTCTCGCCTTACTCCCAGCGTCCAAAATGCGATCGAGTCATTTTGAATATAGGCCTTCAAACCAAATACACTAATAGCAATGATAGGCGCAGCAAGCACAAAATTGGGGATTTGCTTGATCTCGTAATAAGAAAGAAATCCATTATCCCTATACAAATACTTTCAGTCTTTTTGAAAATCACAGTATGAATATCTTGTTTTACCAATATTCTTTTTGAACAAATGAATACACTAACGGCAATCTTTGCATACACCATGGTCTGTCCAAAGAGCAAAACTCTGAATAGACATAATATTGGAATAAAGCAAACCCACTTGCCGTAATACTTGCGTAAATCACTGATCGCAGTAATCCAGTAATGAAATTCTAGAGTATGCGTGTCAACAAGCTTTCAGTCATGCTTTGTTGATGTTTACCTGGCGATTAATTAAACGAATCCAAACCAAATCATAAAAGAAAAACCCAGAATAAACAATAGCGTTTGATCTAACAGCCGAAACGATGCCCCAAATCAATGCCGATTGAAGATATTTCTTTTGGGTGACCCATCGCATACCTGTAAAGCTCATAAAAGCAAACAAAGACTCGGTGTAGAAAGAGGACATGAACATTGCAGGTGGAGATAAACAAAAAGCAATTGATGATACATAAGCTAAATGTTTACTTTTTGGTAATGCAGCCAATGTCAATCTAAGAACACAACAAGTTAGCACTTTTAAAAAGTTGTGTTAATAAAGCGTCTCACTTGTATAGTGCGCCTGCAGCTAGCACAAACGATACGTTGGCAATCATAATGCCTGAAAGAAGTAGTGTGTATCTGTTGCCTAGCAGGCTTTGAAGGGGCAGGAAGACTGGTGGGCAGTTTTGTTAGATACTACAAACCAATCTCGTTTTCGAAATTTTACCTGTATTTGCTGCTAGTCTAGCCAACAGTGGCATCACAGGAAAGAAAGCGGTCTCTTGTTCCAGTACATATCCCTTTTCTGCAATATGTAAAAAATAAAGTGCGTCCCAACGTAAAAACACGTTCAGCAAATTTTTTGTAGCTGTATCCAGCTGTATTTCGCCTGAGGAATCGTAACTTCCAGTAAAAAAGTATGTAGCTATTGCCAGAGTTATCGTGATCACACGAGAGGCTATCGCAATAGAATATACCTGCTTTAACATATCAGGAAGAAAGATTACCTGGACTTTTTTTGAGTAAACGGATAATGAATTTAATATGGTTTTTTAGGCTCAATGATGCCTCTTGTAAAAAAGTTGTCAACAGTAAACATTAAAAATCCTAGTAAACTATAGGCGTTTTGGCAAAAGATATACCTCCTTTGCTTTTATTTGACCTCTCCTGCATTACCTATTACAAATTAAAACTTGCTCGTCTGAGGATTATCATCTATTTGGGACACAAGATCTGCACTGCAAGTAATTGTTTTTAGTGTTGCTTTAAAAACCTCAATATAATCTGATAAGCGCTTTCTATTTTATTTCTTCTTCTTTTTCTCTTTTTATCTAAATCATCAAATAATATTATCAGAATGGAAGGGCATCAAGGACATCAGGGACATGAAGGGCACACGATGCCCGCTGGCCACGATATGGCAGGCATGTCAATACACGAGGGTCACACAATGCTAGATGTCCCTATTAATCAGAATATACCAGCAAGCTGTTCAATGAATGTAAGGCTTTAAAAGCAAAAAACGGCTATCATATAAAAGCTGATTGTGATGCGTTAGATGCTTTTCAACTGGCAAATAAACGATGTCTGCGTAGTGTTTGAAAGCTGGCACATTCACAATGCTGTGGAAATGTTGATATCATGCATCGTTGTATTTTGTATTGCGGCAGGATACGAATATCTACGTGTCTGGAGTAACTCTCTACAAGATCAATGGTCTCATGCAGATAAAAAGAAAATATCAGATCAACAAACATTTGTTGGTGGCCATTCAGAAGAAGAATACCAGCCAGCGAATACAAGTGCGACAGATTCAACAGGCTTTTTAAGAAAGGACGTGATATTAACTAGGTAAATAGGCAGATACATATCGTGATTACAGTGCTTTTTGTTTGTGGGAAATAACACATTTTAACCATTAGACGCTCAAGTAAGCACCAAGTGCTACAATCCATTATATATACACTGCTTGTAGCAATTAGTTTTTGGCTGATGCTTGTATTTATGACTTACAATGGATATTTGATGATTGCAACAATATTTGGAGCAGGCTTTGGGCATCTGATATTTGGAAATGGGAAGCTAAAGGCAAGTCGTGATATACAGTGTCATTAAACTGAATCGGTGGTGTTCTCCTTGCGTTCTCCTCCCCCCCCCCCTTTTTTTTTCTCTCCTTTTTATATACTACTTGTAGCGATTTGTGCTTTTGACATACAGTTTTAAAAAATACATTTCTTTTAACCTATTGACCCAAGTTCAAAACGATGAAATTAAAACTATTCTGAGCGTGAAAGTGTTGATCAATATCATCAAGATGACAGGCAATATGCCAATACTAATACATTCAAATGGGATATTTATCACAATAACAGGAGATGCGAAGTATGGATTACTACCAAAATTCTATATTAGTGTATCTTCGCAAGCGCAGAAATAACAAAACATGGCCGATTTATGTAGTTAATATGAGATGTTGTCAGCTGCAAATCTCACCTAGATATCTTTAAATTAGCACAGTAATAATATCAGTTGAAACTTGAATTTATTTAATGTAACATCAAATTAGACTTTTCGTAAATTTAATGGGTATCTGGATATTATGGTACTTGAAAATGAAGTTATCCTGTTTATCGAAATGACCATAAAAGAAGATAACCCTTATGATCTCGAGAAAAAGATGGATCATGTCCTCTTTATATAATGCTTCCACTTGTGTTGGTTGCATAAAATCAACAGATACACTATAGCGCAGCTAAATACATTGGCATAAATTTATGTGATGGTATGGTCTTTTAAACAATCCCCTATCATCGTGAAATTTCAAGATTCAATTCTACCGCATTGTTATATCCCGGAGTTTGCAAATGAAGGACTGCCAGATGCCTGGTGTTTATGATGATTATGGATGATAGAACCAACAAACGGTAGTCAGTCGGTTTTTATCATCAGCAAGTATTACTCGAACTTGACTTTACTGCTTTTCGCAACATAAGCATAAATAATGTTCTTTTTAAATAACATGCCTAATCCTGTGCCTGGGTCTGACCTGGATCGCTTTGCCAAATCACGCATGAATTAGAGTTGAAAGTGCGCATATCTCATCATTCAGGCTTCCCCTGACGTTGAGAATGATATCAAACGTATTCTCTAACTCGTGCAATACTTTCTGTATTAATTTTGTATAAATTTCAAATCTTTGATTTTATCGTGATTTTTCATGAGTATCCCCCCATGAAAAAATCTTATTTTGATAAAATCGACAAAAGCACCCCAAAAATGGAAATTTTTATTATAGTAAATATTGTTACCAACTAATTCTGAAATCCTAATGCACCCTTTCAAAAAGTTTATTTACGTTTTTTTTACTAGACTTTTTGCATTTTCCTCAAAAAACGGCTTTTTCTGATAATCCATTTTTCTCAAAAACTAAAGTAGCAACACGATATAACTCTTGCAGTATTAGATAGGCCTTCACAAAACCTACCATTCTTAATTAGTTTACGTCCTACATTTAATTAATATTTTCAGAAGCTAATCCTGAAAAAACGTTAAATGATTCTCAAAATTGACCTCGCTAATCGTTTTGAAGGCATTATGGCCAGAATCGTAATTTAACTCCGATGAGGGCCTTTTTTGATTATTTTGACATATATCTTGCAAATAGATACGAAACTACCCATCATAGAACATTGCTATATAACATAAAATAGAATGGAAGCATTTTTCTACTTTATTGTATTCAGTTTGCAATCGGATAACCCATTTAAGAAAATATCAAACGTAGCAATTGAACTGACGATTTGCAAATACATATTAGCATTTTTATGTAATTTATAAATATGTTTTATGGATATTTATTGTATTATTTTTTGTCGCTGGGTGGTGCTATTTTGCTTGCTATTGTTTGCAATTTACAACACTAGGAGCGGTAGCAGTAGACATGTAGTAATGAAAATACTGATGTTTACACAAAAAAGTCATGTATGGATACAGCGTACAAATGGTGGTATCGTTAGCAACTGTATTTATTCGATTCAAGTATCTCACTAGATGTGTTGACACACATGTGCTCGCTAATTTAACCTTTAGGTAATCGAATTGATCGACCATTCTTTGCACTGAATTACGGTTCAAGTGAGTCCCCTTTTCCCCTTCATATGATGGATTTTCATCAAGGTACGGTACGTCTGATATTTTTACAACGTTGTTACACGACATGCTTTATATCTGTTTTATTGGATGATGGCTATAACGCTCTATATGTTATTTTTTTTTCTATTCTCCTTGATTTCCCTATACAAGACGCTTTTTTTCCATATTTAAAGCGATTTTACCCAGTTCTGTTTCTTCATTTTTCATCTCTTTCATCTATTCATTTTAACTACCATGGCTACAGTTATTGATTTCTGCACACCTGCTGTACCAGGAGAGGTCCACAAATACTATGGTTATTCACACAACAAATTCTTGAAATTACCGCACATCAGCCCTGTCCAAATTGTAGCCGCATCTGCTGCAAAACGTAATCCAAACAAATCCAAAGAGCACAAGACATTGAGATCAGTCGCATTGTCAGGCAATTTAGCATTGCTGAGGCAATTCCTTCAGATGGTGCCTGATCAAATGCAAGCGGTCAATGATCCTCATCCAGCCACTGGGCTAACTTGTTTGCATTTCGCTGCTTCGAGAGGCCATTTAAAAATAATCCAATGCCTCGTGGAAGAGTATGCCGTCCGAGTAGATTCCACGGATAAAGAAGGCGAGGTAATACGCGTGTCCTTGGATATGCACACACGTAATTAACCGATATTGGTTTAGACTGCCTTGCTGAAGGCTGCTTACAACGGCCACTATCACGTTGTGGAGTATCTTTTGGATAGCAAAGCCAATATACACCACAAGGACAAGGATGGCTGGACTGCTCTGCATAATGCCTGTTCGAGAGGCCATTTTAGAATCGTAAGGCTACTCGCCAATGGAAAAGCCAAAGTAGATGTAAGAAGCAAGATGGGGCACACTCCGCTGAGTAAGTTTTGGAATTAGGCACACAACGCACATGTTGCTTGGTTGTATATACATATACATGCAAAAAAACTCACTAATTGGAAATAGTCAACGCTGCATCCAAGGGTTACATGTCTATAGTCGAGTACCTGCTGGATGAAGCCCATGCAAACCCGTTAATAAAAAATAACTTTGGTGAAGCTGCCTATGATGTGAGTGCAGCAGCTGGGGAGTCTTATATCTGCGAAATGTTGGAGAAGGCTGGCAGAAGATGGTGGCACCACCAGCACACCGAAGGTAAGAAAGGTGGATGTTCAATCGATCAATGCGTAGATTTTAAAATACGCTTCTTAGGTGTACTCAACCCAGGCAACAAACGTGCTTCCAAGTTTGGTGCTACGTACGATCTACTAGAATTCCATGTCACTGTCATTGTCATTTTGCACGAAAACCAACGAGCTACATCACTGCTGGGTCTTTCCAGACCGCAATTCAGCGAAAACTACCTAATGAAGACAGATGCAAGAGGACCTTGGTCTCTTCACCCCTCAGGCACGCCATCTTCTAAAGAAATGGTGAATTTGCCTGCAACATCCACCAACAACCATCGTATCAGCAACCTATCCAACTGGTTTTGGCTTACAGACTGGCAGCTTGATTATAGTAATCCTCGCGTAGATCCAACCTCGGGCTGGCAATATTCGAAATCATTCAATGATGACGATGATGCATGGACGCCTGTAGCACCAACAAGCGGTTACAGTTGGGTGAGACGCAGAAGATGGGTGCGTGTCATGAAGAGAAGAATGGATTTAACCAAGGGAAGCCATCGCGGCGATAGTCTCGCCATTGCGAATATAGAAGAGGAAGACGAGGACGAGGGCAGCCAAGATCAGCAAGGCCAAGAAGACTATCTCCTACAAGTTGAGGCTATCATCAACCAAACAATAAAACTGGGAGATGCTACTGATAACGGTGACACTGTTCAGACTAAAAAACATAACTTGGAAAAGTACAAGCAGGCAATCGACCTTCTGAACACATCAATCCAAGGTGAATTTTTATTAAAAAAAAACCCCGCCCCCTTCCATTTATTATGAATTTTAATTGTTCTTCTGCAAGTAGACGATGGCAATGAATTCAGAAAACACCAAGCTTTGACATTGATCAAATCGTACACAGCACAAGTCGATAAACTAGCATATCAGATTGAGCATCAAGACACTGAGGAGTCTGCTGCTGTACAACCGCAATCAGTAGATGAGCCGACCAACGTTAATCATCTAAATCAGCATGACGAAACCAGTAATCCTTGGTCCAACAACCTTACTCAGGAATTCTGGCCACCACAAAATATGAATACAGTTGACCTATTTACACCAGAATCTACAACAGAACGAGAGCTGGCCTGGGAATCAGATTTGGATGCACACTCATGTAGAGTCTGCGATAGAAAGTTTGGCTTGCTATTTTCAAGACGGCATCATTGCCGAAAATGTGGCCTGGTTGTGTGTGACAAATGCTCACCTTGGAAGGTGTTTTTAAACGCTTCTGATATACTGCAAGACCCTGAAGGTGCGTTGGAGTCAGCTAGTGTTTTAGCATCACAACAACAAAGAGTATGCGACAAGTGCTATGATCATCACCAACAACAGCAGCAGTGATGTACAATTTACAATACCCCTTCCTCTTTGGACACTAATAATACCACAACTATGAATTCCTGAAATAGATTCATCTAGCCAATCAAGCGTTTCCTAGAGTGCTCAAACTTTTAAAACCTGAATTTATTAAACACAGCATAATGCGTGCCCTGACAGTATTCTTGAGAGCTGTAAAAAAGTAGGTCATGGGTGCATGTTAACTGAAGAACATCAAACGGCTGCGATCAATTTCATTGATGCCAATTTCTCTGCTACTGTTGTTGAAGTGGCCGATCATTTAATGAAGCGATTTCATGATTTTAAAATGCCACGCAGCATTGTTAATAACTTTATGAGATGTAAATGCAACCTTTGAGAAAAGCAGATTTTCATTCTATTGAGAGAAACAGCCCGGCAAAGATTGACGAAAGGAATGGGTTTGTATATGGGAAAATACAGACATGAACTTTCTGACGAATTGCGTATTTCTTGACGAGTCTGCTTTTGATATCAATTTGAAACGGTTAAGAGCTTGGGCTTGAAAAGGTACACGTGCTATTGATTTGAATAATGCACCCATTTACTTGCATGAAAACGTAAAGAAGTATGTTGAGTATCGAGAAGAATCTGTTTACATACAAGACTTATCGTAGGACACTATCTACCAGCCTAACTTTACAACCAAACAATACTGTGGTCAGTGATAAAATCAGCTATTTCAGCAATAACAGTAACAAGCGACAATAGCGACAGTAGCGACTCAAAGTCTATTATCGATCACCAAGTCAATGTTTTTAATAATGCTGAAAAAACAGTCTTTGACATCTCTTTTACAGCATGATAGACATCCAAGTTATATCAATAATATGCTATAAGACTTGTTGCCAGATCAAGGATCTAAAGTCAATGAGCTTGGATAAAACAGGGTTTTACACCGCATGCTTTATATAGTAAACCTTAGTTACAATCGTACATTTGCATATTTTTAAATTATGAAAAATGTTTCTGTTTATTTCATACAAAAAATAAAATAAAAAAATAAGCGTAACTTGCTCGGAATACGATGCCCATCACGAGATAATTAAATCAGCTAAAACACAAACATCACTATCGTCTCTGCCTCAGCCCTTCACACACTACCCCAGTATCGAAGTTAAAATAACCCAAAATGACAACAACTGCAAGCTTACATTTAGGATCCAAGACAATGAACGCACTCATCACATCATCTGTTCGCATTGATGTTGTCTCAGACCCTCCGTTCCAGACATCGCTTCCAGCGATTCAGTTCCTTTTGTTCAAATGCAAAAAGTTGAAGGCTGTATGATATTTGTTAAATGGTAAATGCGTATGCACATGAAAACATGCCATATAGTGGTGAGTGAGCGTTGTGTTTTCCAAGCTGGATTTCGATTTCACAGACATTTTAGCAGAAGTTATGAGCAAAAGTCTGATATTGACTCTGGCTAGTGGGATGGCGCTATGTAAGGCAAGCGAATATATCCTTTGTATGTAGACATCAAAAGAGAGATTGCATAGAATGTGAAACTGTACAGAGTAGTAGAGGTAATATAAGCGAGTACTGCCAGAAGTTTGGCGGTAAATGGACTTGATTCACTAAAGGCATGCAATGTATGTTTGATTATCGTGTCTGTCCCGTCAATTGGTTCCAAAGTAAAAGATGATTGAGAGCTATTTCAATATGAAGAACGATCATTTCCAAAGACAAATGAAAAAAGAGACTACAAGCGATTATATCACGGAGAACTTGGGGTCTTTATTGATGACTGAAAAAGGAAGCCAGGATTGCTCTGGTCCTGGTTTTCTAAAAATCTTTTAAAAGGTACAATTCCATTTGAATGTCAATGTCAATGTTGAAATTGAGATGAGATTCAGCCCCCATTTAATAGGCAAAAATCGACAGTGATTATGTGTTTTTTTTTTTCGATATATATTAACCATAATAATCTTTCACCCAAATTTCATCAAGTCAAAAAGGATAAATTGATAATCGAGTTGGCAGTAAGGCTATTTACCACAAACAAATTATTTTTGGCTGAAATAAAAATAGTGTCGTGAATCCAACAAAAAGTTTGATTGGATGGAAACTGTGATAACACCTTGTTTTAGTAAAACCATTGAAAACATCGTTGCCAACAATTTACAAATCAAGACATTATTATTATTACATGATTATTTCATTGTGTGCAGTGTATTTATATAAAACATCATTAAATAAACTCAAGTTTTTCCTTTCATCTCTTACCTTTCCTTCTAATACAGCATTAATCATGTTACAATCTATACCAAGGAATCACCAAGAAGGTACAAAAACACACACATATATATATAAAAGAAAAAAGTGTAAGATGCGTATTTAAACTAACAAACTCACAGCATCAGGTGCTCTGGTAACCAGTAAGAAAAAAAAGCCTTTGCCACAGATTCCAAACAGATCACATCAAGATCAAAATCACCAGAGTTCCACATCTATTGTGCCTGGGCCATCATGGACGACGACTGCTGGGCTAGTTGACTCTAGTCAAGTAATGTACCATGACTTGATACAAGACCACACACCTCAATCAGCCATAAATTACCAGTATTACCAGCCAGCACAGTACTCATACTACTATGATAATAACTATTATAATCAACCGCCATACCAATGCAATGGTATTGACTCGAATCAAGAATGGAAAACATCATTCAAGGGACTCGAGCCCACTGTTAATAGATCTGATAGCCTCAAAATAGAATCAACCGCTGTGCCTAAACCTTTTCTCAAGAACAGCAAATTACCTTTAGAACCTCATTTCGAGAAACCCCACGAGCAGACTGCCGAACCTCAGCAAGTCAGCGATAATAATACCTTTTTGCATAGAAAAATATCAAAAGAGCAAGTCTATTCAGTCAATGCGGCTGCCCCAACCTCTCTTTTGTTGCAAAAATTGAATGAATTTTCAAATCGCACAGCCAATCTTGACAATAGCAAAGACGCTTTTTTTTCTTCTTTTCAAGACACTCAACACCAAAGCCCCTATGCAGCGAGTGCTACAAGCGGCAGTAGCAGCAGTATTAGTAGCAGCAATAGCGACAATAGTGAATCAAACACTCCTGATTCTCTATCTGCGTCTTCCTACCAACCACCATCCACATTTGCCAGAGCTTCTACAACGTATAGCAGCCTGAAACCGGAAACAGTGCGACTCCAAAGACATTCAACTTCAATGCCCTTGTTAATAGCTCAAAATAAATCTGGCAAGCAACGACAAACGGGAAGAGAAGAAGGAAAAGGAGAAGAAGAAGAAGAAGGGGAGGACGCATCGTACTCATTCTCTGCGGCTGAGAGATACTTTGATCAGCCTGCCAGTGCTTCCACAATATCTACTGCCAGAATTCCTTCGCCGTGGGGCACATCTAGCTCCAAATGCGCCTTCTCAGTAGTAAGTGATGGCTTCAACAAGGATGCTGTAAGTCGCATCTCTACGGGCTCTGTTCCCAACTTGGCCATCTATACTGCTCAGGTGCCTGACGAGATCTCTCTGGAGTCATCTATTGCCAACGAATGTCCTGAAACCAACACGGGCAAGCCCAAGCAGCAGCTCCAAACTAGCAGCAATCTCGTGGTGCCTGCTGCATTTGGTGATTCCAATATACAAGAACTTTTCCAAAGCCCTGCTTCCGGCAAGTATTCTTTCAGCATCGCTTCTTGCAGCTTGGTCACCATCAGATCCAACATAAAACTCTATCGTCGCATGGCCATCAAGACCGGCAACCGCGAGACGCAGCTCTCCTATGCCAAATATTTGCTTCAAATATCAAAGCTGTACGACAAACAAAGTACCAGTAGAATCACACCCGTTTCTATGGCAAGCAATGACGCCAACTTGACAACAAGCAGCAAGAAATGTTTGCAAGAAACACCGGCCCAAACCAGACATCGACTTTTATCCGAGGCGGGCTACTGGATCGAGCGATTAGCAAAGGCTGGAAATCCCGAAGCCCTGTTTATCCAAGGTCGCTGGTATCTACTGGGTCCTCAGGCTGAAGATTGTGTTTTGAAGGATTACGAAAGAGTGCAGGAAGCCAAGGCATTTCGTTGTTTTGTCAGGGCATCCAAGAGCGGCTGGACCGAAGCACATTATGAGCTGGCTCATCTATGGAAGAAGCGAGGAAACTTTACAAAGGCAATCCAGTGCTATGAAAAGGGGGCGCTTGAACAGCACACCCTGTCTATTTATGTAGGTTTTCTCTCCAAATGCACCAAGCACATAACTAACGCTCTTCTATTTTTGCAACTATAGAAAATGGCAAAGATCTTACTGCGTGGCCAATTAAAGAGAAAAAAGGACCTGATCAGAGGCATGGAATATCTGAAGCAAGCAGCTGACATGAATGATTCTGCTTGTGCAGAGCCTGCTTTTGTTCTCGGATGTATCTACGCAAACGAATTTGAGCGTATTGGGATTCAAAGGTAAATTTATTCAAAAAGTGCTGATTCTGGAAGACCCGCTCACACTCGAGCTTAAATCTTAGATACGTCGATGAAGCAACCAAAACGCCCAACGCCCAAGAAACAGCAAACAACAGCCTGGCGCTCGAATATCTCAAGAAATCGGCTCATCACGGATACCCTGACGCTATTTATTTCATGGGTCAAGTGTCCGAAAAAGGCATGCTTGGACAACTCCACGATGCATGGCAGGCCTATCAGCACTACATGAGGGCTGCAGAGGTCGATCACGCGGGTGCCATGCTGGATCTCTCTCGCATATACTGTCAAGGTATCTCGGGCTTATTGGCTATTCAGAAAGACATTGCGTTCAAGTGGTGCAGACGCTCAGCTGATCTTGGCTTTGATCAAGCCGAGTATGTGTTAGGGTAAGGACATATTTGTGTGTTTGTTTACATGTATTATGATGCAGCAAAGGATCTAATTTTAAATAGTAAATATTATGAAGATGGCATTGGTGTCGCACCTGATTTTCCTCGCGCATTGGAATATTTTGGCAGAGCTGCTGCAAAAGGGTATCCGCTTGCTGCAGAAAAGCTGAACCGTCCCATGGCGGACGGCCATCAAAGAAGACCTAGCACTTGTGCTGGAAGAAGGTTCATACCGCCTGTTACTTTGCAACCCAAAGTGAAGCAAGATGATGACGACGATGACGATGAAAATGACGGGTACAACGATGCAAGGCTGAAAGCAAACACTGGAACTGGCAACAATATTTGCACGATTCAATAAAAGACTGTTTGTTGTGCTTCGATTACTTGTGCATAATCTTTTCACATGTTTGCTTAAAATTGGCTAAAATGGTGTCAACTTTCAGCATATTTATTCAATAGAGATACCAGGGCTCTACTACTATGATACGATTGACAGAAATTTTTGTAACATGAAAAAAAAAAATTAGATTTATTTTAAATACACACATGGAAAATAGATGTATTGAATGGAGATTACAATTTAAGAAACCATCGAGAGGTGCGATCAGACGGTGATTTATGTGGTGGTGGTGGTGGTGGTGGTGGTTTGCGATCTGATGAGCAAATATCAAGCAATAGCTCTTATCTTAATGGATTATCATACAAACCGGCATCGGTTTATAATTAAACCCCACATATATTTTAATTTCGGATAAAATGGTGCAATTTGCAAGAAGGCATGTAAGCAGAATCTAACCTACAGCATAAATTCAAAAAAAAAAGGGTATTTTAGAATATCATAGACAAATAATATAACTGTTGCCTACATTTTGATTGTTTGTTTTCAATCAAGGAATGTAAGAATATTGCGAGCAATATATTGATTCAGGGGAATTTGAGGCACAGACCAGGCGGTGACAAACTTAAAAAGACCACATCTCACCCTCTGTCCCCTTTATTTTTTTGTCAATCATTGATTGCAGAGATGAGATTAATACAATTCAGAAGTATCTTCTGGGTGATAAGGCTGATCAATCTAGATTTGTCGAATAAATCAAATCAGAGCATCATACGTTGTACAAACCGTCAATATTAATTTTTTTTAATTATATAAATTTTTATTGTACCCTGATATATACCGTATTCAAATACAAAAAGGTACATAAATAATAATGCATCTTGTTTGTCTGTGCTCTTTTTGGTTTAAACTTACACAAACAATATAATATCCAATATAATGTTCGCGGGCGGCATTTCTTAATTTGATTAGCCTATATTGCAGGCTTTTTTTTTTTTTGATGTTAGTAAATGTCAATGATGAGTGCTAGAAAATGAGAGACGAAATCAATTTCCACATGGAAAGGAGATGTTTCGCAATAAACGGGAGGACAAAGAAAAGTGATGGCATGGACAAACTTTGAGTAACTTACCATGTGGTCAGCTAACAAGAAAAGAACCAACCATCAATTATAGTATACAATGTCATTCTGATATATTAGGACAACAGATAAACACATGGCAATGCCTCTGTACTCCCTTAGAGTGATTAGATCTCCGTGTTAGCCTTTCCCTCTCTTATTTCTTTACACTTATTGTGTTGTCTAGCCTCCCCTTTTCCTCTCTTGCTTTACCTTTTTTTTTTCTTCTATATAATTGCCTTGTCCAATATCTGGTCTTTCTTTCTCTTTTCTGATTTATATTAAAAAAGAAAAGAACCCCTTTTCTGCAACAAGCCCTCACTTGAACAAACACACTAATGATTTCTAATACCATAATGACCACCAGCAATAATAATGTCAAAGAACTATCAACCCCACCACCCGAGATTGATCAAGACTCTATTCGCAAACAGTTTGAAAACATGTCAAGCAACGAAATGTCTCAGCATTTTGCAGAGAGCTACAAACAACTTTCCGAAATCCTAGGCAATCGCATCAGCCTTTCCGATATCTCAAGCACCTCAACGACCACAAACGACGCTGATTACATGGACCAAAGCCAAGTTCAGATCTCTGAGCGCACGGATCTCTCGACCGACGAAAAGAAGCAAATGCTCAACAGACTATTTCTGAAATCAGTCTCCAGCGGAAACGTTGAGACAGTGAATGAATTCCTAAAGAACCCTTTAATTGATATTGATGGAACAGACGAAGACAATACCACAGCTCTGATCTATGCTGCATGCTTTGGAAAGTTTGAAATTGCACAAGCACTGTTATTAGCAGGGGCTAAGCTTGATAGCCAAGACTCACGTAAGTTTTTATCATTCAAGAAGCAAGGGAATCACAGGAGTTCAGGAGGAGGAGAGGGCGGTAAAAAGAGCCTTCAAAAACTTTTACATGAACCTGATAAACTCCTTGATTTTCTGGCTCGTTCGCAAGCAACATGGGTTTGCTAACTTTGGTATATTTTTTTTACTTAGATGGCTGGACAGCACTGATGTGGGCTAGTACCAACAATAATGAAAACCTCGTCAAATTATTGCTCGAAAACGGCGCCTCAGCTCAGACCAAATCAGCCAAAGGAAGAACTGTTTTTGATTTCGTAAAGAACGACTCACAAAAAATCGCAGACATTCTGTACAACCCTCGCGATAGCATTTCGTCCACATCCAGTATCATGGGTTATAATGCAGACAATAGAAGCTCAACCTCATCCAATGCCGGTGATGGCGATCGCTACTATCAGTACTCGACCGAAGAAAACTACGAAAGCTTTCTGTCTCATGACAACGAATGCAGACCAAAGCTGATTGAAGAGTTTCTTAATTACGATCAAGACGAAGACAGCGACGATGATTATGGAGAGAGCCAAGATGACGATGAGGAGCAAGACAAGGAAATAGAATTCAACTGGGACAGATGTATGCCTGATCAGATGTTTGTGTTTGCTGCAGATGATCTCCGTTACATTCTTGATACAGTCATTACAAACCTCAGCCTTCCTGTGCGCAATGTGCAAGAAATCTTTCTACCTGCCAACGTGGTTTTCCTGAGTGCTCGATTTGCCCACTATTTCTCCAGCGCTGAACTGGCAGAAGATGTCATGGAAGGCGCATTGAGTCGAATTAGCAACAACATCAAGGTAAGCTTGTATACTGTATCAAAATTATTCGTCTTTTGTTTCTAATCCGACCCTTCTCCCCCCCCCCTCCCATCCGTGCCCCCCTCACAGAACAATACCCAAAATGTGCATGTTTTGTCTTACTGGATGACCAACGTTACTCGTCTCTTATACTACCTCAAGAGAGACGCAGAATTAGTCGTAGCAACCGCAGAGTACCAGCTTCGATTATCTGAGCTGGTGTCGGAAACTTACAACTACATGGTCAGCGACATTGGTAAACGCATCACACAAATCCTGGAACCAGCCATGTTGGAACACGACCCCATCTCTGGCTTGGAAGATGTCAATTTTGCAGATGACTGGCAGCGATTTTTCAGAAGAAGCATGAGCAGTCGCAAATCAGAAGACGGCATGCAAATGCAACGTAGCAACACCAATTCGTCAACAATGACCAATGCTACAACTTCGAGTGAACTGCCTACCAGAATCATTTCTCCCAAAACCATCACTCAGTTGTTCTCTTCGACGTTCTATGTGCTTCAGTCTTATGAAGTGCATTCAACCATCATCATCCAAGCACTCGCTCAATTCTTTCACTTTTTGTCTTGCGAGCTGTTCAATCACATTTTGTCCAAAAAAAAGTACCTGTGCCGCTCTAAAGCAATTCAAATTCGCATGAATCTGTCTGTACTTGAAGAATGGATTCGTCATAACCATTTACCCCCCAGTCTGATCTCCTATTTGAACCCTTCTATCCAACTAGTTCAGTTGCTGCAATGCGTGTCCCAATTGGACACACCTGACAGCTTCCAATCTACTGTCCAGATGTTTGACTCGATCAATCCACTTCAAATCAAGCGCTGCGTCATGAACTATCGCTACGAAACCAACGAACAAAGAATCCCTGAAGAAATCGAGAAATTGGTTAATGCAGCTGCAGACGAGACCATGAGGCTGAAGCAAGCTAGACAATCAAGGTCATTTGAAAGAAGACGTAGAAGCCTCCCTGTAGGTCAGCAACTCAGAAGATCCCTGTCTAATCGAGGAAGCGAAATTATCACAAGCATCTTTAACATTGTCGAAGAAAAACCCGTCCTTCCAACAGAAGAAGAAATTGACAATAAAAAGAAGCAGCAGGAGAAAGAGGAGCAAGATGAGCAAGACGAGCAAGAAGATGATGAATACAAGGAGGAAATCAATGAAACTAAAGATTCCAGATTCATGCTTCCCTTTTTTGTTCCTACAACTGCCCAGTTGTCTCATGCAGGTGGATGGTCTCAAAAAGAACGCATCTTGATGATCCCCGTCGTTCCAGAAGATTGGATGGATAAGCTGGACAACAGCGACAAGACTTGCTAACCAACCTCATTAAAAGCGTCAAAAACACACCAAAATTAATCGCAAAAAAACACACACACACACACATCCATTGTACAAGAACATAATCAACTACAACTACACCACTCAACACCATATAAAGTACTATTTTTTTTCTTCTTCTATTTAATACCCTTACACCACAGTTTAAACTATAATCTTAGATATACCCAATTTACATTCATTCACTCTTATATGTTAATTTTAATCTCTTTATGTACATTTATATGCCCTTGATTCCCTTTTTTTTTTTTTTTTTCCCTCTTAAACACCCCAAAATTATGTTCCTCTATTACTTTATTCATCATTTTTAATAATATCTTTATCTGCCGATTTCTTAATCTTATTTCGTTTTTGACGCTTTGCTCTTTTCTTTGCTGTGCGCTCTTCATCCTCCTCACGAAGGCGTCGTAATTTATCGCTATATTCTTTATCCTCTTTTTCCTATAATAAACACAAAAATTATATATACATATACACCAACACGTACCTCACTGGTTGTCCTTACCTTTCGCTCTTGATCGTCCATATTCTTCATACGAGCATACTCACGTCTTCTTTGTGCTCTGTATACATGAAAATCACCACTGCCAGCACCAGCACTTGAACCTGATTACACTCAAGTGTTATTATTCGTAAAATTTTCTATTGTCTTTCTCCCTTGTAGGTTACCTGACACGTTGCGCACGAAATCCTTGGGTGCTTGGATTTCGCTCTTCTGCTTGGGTTTCTCAGGAATATGAGCTGGCTTTTCAATCTTTTCAAACAGTCGATTCAATTTCTCTTGTTGCTCTTCAAGCGCTGTAAAGTTATGTTTTTTCTTTTTGTGTGCAGCGTTTCCCTCTGCCTTTGATATTGTGTCCACTTGAGCGTTTGACATGATGTAGATAGAAAAAATAATATGAAAGAGGTGCACTGCTATTTTCCAAATCAAAATCAGGTATGTTCGGCTCTGCTGGTCATAGTCACGAAATGCTGGATAGCCTACTTGGGGCTTGCCTTCCGTAACACATCCACAAGTACCGTAAAGACAGGTGTATAGCTGTATATTCACAAGATCAATTCAGATACATCTGTCTGTTTCTTGTATTGTCAAAGGAGATTATTGTGTATTCTAAATCAGCTTCAAGCTGCTATTTGAGGGACATTTGTATTTTGCTTGCATACTGCTCGTTCCTCATCAGTAGTTTGGTAAAGCTACTGTATCGAACTCTCTGGTCTTGCCTTGGGCACGACTTCCAAGTCTTGCTGATTTTCAACAATTGATATACATCCGTACGGAGAAGCATCTTTTCAGCCATTCTCTCAAAGGTATGGACGCTTTCGACAACACAGGCAGGAGATATGCATCCAACTACATGCTTCAGCTCTCTATTTTCGCTGGTTGCAACTGTTGCTGGCTCATGATCAAGCCGCCATTGACGCTCATCCTATAGCGTCCCTCCTTAATTTCCATTCTCATTCTCACTCTCATTCTTATCAGATACCTTTGCCATCCCTCTCAGCTCCGTATTCTGATTGTGGCACACACGAATCTTGACAACTGAGCATCGCTGTTAATTCAATATTCCAGAATACGACTGGTGTGTTGAGCTTTTTTTGAGTGAGTTTGGAGCTTTGCTTGGATATGAACACTTTTTGTATGCCTCATTAGCGTCCGTAGTAGTGCATTGTTGCAGAGTCACATCAGATAAACTTTGCAAATGTCTTGGTTGAGGTTTCTTTTAAATCCAATAGTTTCTTTTTCCACACACCAACGCAACTTTTTTGTTTGGGATGTCTAGTTTTGTAGGTTGAGCGAGCAAGGTTCTTTTACTGTAAGCATGCTAACAGCATTTTGAATTAGAACGATGATCTATCAAAGATGATACCTAAATCATTTGGGCAAAGTAACAATGACAAAAAAAAGGACACCGCAGAAACAGATTGGGATGCTTTACGTGCATTTATGCCAACGTCATTCGGTAAACAACAAGAGAAAAAGGACGCTTATTCCGAATTTGAAAAGACCAAACGTGAAGATGCCTCTGCTGCTGCTGCTGCTGCTACTGCCGTTGTCAAAGACGACGAGAAAAAGAAAGACGCTGACAACAGTTCTGACGATGACACCGACGACGATGAACCGCATACTGCCTCTTCAGATATACTGCCCACCTCGCACGAAATCAAGCTGAGCGACCACCACCGCACAGTATCTGCTTTAACACTGGATCCATCTGGAACTCGACTTGTATCTGGAAGCTATGATTACGACATGAAGTTTTGGGATTTTGCAGGCATGGATCGCTCATTCAAGCCATTCCGTACAGTGCAGCCTTGCGGGGAGCATCAAATCCACAATCTACAGTATTCATTGTCTGGGGATACAATTCTTGTCATTTCCGGAAGTGCTCGAGCAAAGATTTTTGACCGTGATGGACTAGAAAAGGCTGAATTTGCGAAAGGAGATCCGTATATTCACGATATGAGAAAAACAGATGGCCATGTAGGCGCCTTGTCGAGTGGACTTTGGCATCCTTATGATAAGCAAACTTTTGCGACATCATCGCATGACGGCACAATCCGTGAATGGGACGTAGAGCGCACACGAAGACAAGCAACTACTATTGTGTACAAGTCCCGCGAAAGGGGCGGCCGATCTTCGTGTAATGCGCTCGCTTATAGTGGAGACGCCAAGCATTTGGCTGGCGCTTATCAAGATGGCACAGTGCAAATCTGGGACACGAAAGGTAACCATATTCGTCCTGCTATTGCCATTGCAGACGCACATGTAAAGGGGACAGAGACATCGTGTATATTGTTCTCTAGAGACAACAAAACGATGGTGACAAGAGGTGGCGATGATTCTGTCAAATGTAAGTTTTTTTTTTTTTTTTTTTTTTCTTACCGCTTCAAGAGGTGCTGGATTGCTCACAAAACTTTCATAGTATGGGACCTTCGAAATGCAAAAAAGCCTGTCAAAACGGCATACAATTTGGATATTGTCAATCCAGAAGCCAACATTATATTTAGCCCTGACGAAAAGCTGATTTTGACAGGCACAGCTTGCCCAAAGGGCAAAGGGTTTGGCCAATTGGTCTTTCTGGATAGAGAAACACTCGAGGTCAAAGAATCTACAAGTAAGTTGCGTTTTAAATGGGTGTGTGTGTGTGTGTATATATATATATATGTTTCGCATATGTTGCTAAAATGCGCCTACTACCTAGATGTCACCCAGTCCAGCGTTGTCAAGGTATTATGGCATCCTCGTATCAATCAAATTATTACGGGAAGTGCCGATGGCACCATTACAGTATTTTATAGTCCTACTCATTCATCTCGCGGTGCCAAATTGCCCATTGTCAAGGCAGCCAAGAAAAGAGCAGTGGATGACTATGAAATCAATAGACCTATTTTGACTCCTCATGCATTGCCCATGTTCAAGGATGAAGAAAGAACAACAAAGAGAAGAAGAGAGAAACTACGTAAAGACCCTGTTGCGTCATATCGTCCTGGTAAGCCCATCCCATAAATACGAGGATGACAGTTTACTAATAGCATGAACAATAGATTTACCTGTTAGTGGTCATGGCAAGGGCGGTAGAGTAAACATGAATCAGCAACAGGCTGTCATCAAAACATTCGCAAAAGATACTACCAGAGACGAGGATCCCAGAGAAGCACTTCTCAAATATGCTGATTTGGCCGAAAACGATCCCCTTTGGGTCTCAAATGGTAGTTTTTATTAGCTTTTTAACTCGTTCTCCCTTTATTAACCTGTTTTATTCTTTATTACAGTGTATAAAAAGACTCAACCTGATCCGGTATTCCAAGAAGATGAAGAGGAAGAAGAGACTCAATAGATGTCAATGATGGGCTTGTTGAATGCGGCGTTTATAAAATTTAGAGTATAAAATGCACTGAAAGTTCAACTCGTCTTTTTGTTCTTTCTATCTTGAGCATAATAAACAGAATGCCTTCTACTGTTGCTGCAGCCGAAGCAACCGACAGAGACATAAAACAAGTCCCTCTATTGTCAAGAGATTTTGAGAGTTTAACCAATATCGATGAAATAAGGGAATGTCTTCGACTTTTAGATGAGGAAGAGACACGTATTGACGTTTCTCTTGACGACATGCTTGCCAAAGAAACGTCGTTAGAACACTCGCTGGATACTTTAGACACTCTTAGGTTTGAATGGGCACTTTTTCGACTACTGCGCATTGTAGGACTGACTCCTTGCTATACGTTACAGACCTCAATTAGACGCCCTTAAAACCAAATCAGCGCGGGTGATTGACACTGTCGACAAAACATCAAAGCTTGCAGAAGTCATCAGCGATAAAGTTCGACAATTAGACCAGGAACAATTGAGGGCGCGGCAAGCTATTAAATACGTGGAAGATGTGCAGGAGCTAAAGTATTGTGTTGCAAGTTTGCAAGATGCAATCCTACGAAAAGAATACGATGAAGCGGCCGTGCTGCTGCAAAGAGCTTCCAAGATTGATACAGCAATTTTGAACGGGTCATTAGCAGAGTTCACTGTGGTAAGCAGGTGCTATCTTTTGGATGACTTTCAGTGGATTTATTTACAAAGTTGAAATTAGTCTACATCAGAAAATCCAGATCATCCAGCAAAGACATTAGCAGACGCAAAGACGAATCTGTTTGCCATTTTCTCTAGCAAATTCGACGATGCAGTGGCGCAAAGAAATCAGACAGACATCACCCGATATTTCAAACTATTTCCACTAATCAACTGTCAAACTGAAGGATTGGACAAATATTCGAGATTCGTATGTAATATCATCAAAGCTAGATGTTCCGAAGAAATGAAGACGGGCCTCAGTAAGCAAACAGTTATATCGTTGAGTAGGCCCACAAGTGTATTCACTGCGTATTTCCGTTAGTTGCTGCACCAACATATTTTGCGGATGCATTGACGAGATTATTTGAAAATATTGCTGTTCTCATCGACCAACATCAGCCTTTAGTTGAGCAGCATTATGGAAAAGGAAAGATGCTACGAGTGATTCAGCGATTACAGGAAGAAAGTGATGTTCAGAGCGTTATCATTCTCGATAGGTTTTTAAAGGCTCGTAGATTGGAATCAAAAGTAAGAATGACATGCACAGTAAATCATGTAAAAAGTGCGCTGATCATAGCTGTATGATATAGTTGGTCGAAATCCAAGTTTTATTGATCACAATGGTGCGCAACAGCTCTACTCACCCAATAAACCGTCCAGGAACACCAAATGCGCAATCGCCACAGGCCGAGACAGAGTCTACGAATCCGCTTATTGAGCCTCGCCAACTAGATGCTAATCTCTACGAGCTTTCGCTACTTGGTCAAAGAAGTGTCTTGTTTACTAGTTTTCTGAATGAGCGAGCTAGTGATGAAATGGACGTTCTCGATTCTGACGAAAATGAAAAGCAGCTGGTTATGAAGGGCAAGGACAGCAAGTTTTACAATGCCTGTGGTCTTTTGCTATCGTCTGGATTGACAAAACGAGTGAGAGAATTGATGAGCTCCTATCTCGTCATTGACGAGTATCTGCTGAAAAAGAGTATCGACAAGGCCATGAAATTGGATGACTATGACCCTTCAACCTCAGAGACATCCACTTGCGTTGATGATGTATTCTTTATCCTCAAGACAGTAATGAAGCGTTGCATATCCACGTATGAGCCAGAGGTAGTATCAGCTACTGTCCGCACAACTACCAAGATACTGGAAATTGGATACTTGAATCTGTTTCAGCAAAAAATGTCGACTGTATTTACCGCCTATGACACAACTGGAAGAAATGCAGAACGAGCAATCGAAACGGCCAAAGTTAACTATATGGTTATTTTGAATAACTTGGACGTTAGTGCTGATTATACCCATCGCTTGGCTAAAGAAGTTGAGCCCAATATTACCAACGGCATCTGGCTGGATGGAGAGAATGATGTCCAAAGGACAATAGGTTACGTAAAGAATTTTGATGAGTTTGCAGATAGATTTAAGCAGTTGTTGCAGGTATAAGGAACTGACTTGATAGAGATTGCACAATCGGACACTGACCTTTCTACAGGGTGGCATTGAACAGCTTATCAAGCAAATCTTGAAACCTAGAATTAGGCCTCTGTTCCAAGAGGCTTACAAAGAAGTGAAATACGTGCTTGACGAAGACGAGTACAATGAAGCAGACATAGAAGAAAGATTTGTTAAGCGATTCAGACGGGGATTTGAGAATTTGATCCAAATCTACCGCCGAACGTTGACAGACAACAACTTTAGTGCTTTGATGGGACTTTTACTGGAAGCATTGACTGCACAATGGGAAAGAATTGTTTTCCAAACCAGATTTAATCAATACGGCGCACTAAGGTTTGATAAGGACCTTCGTTCTGTCATCCATTACCTTTCTACACTGACTGAGTGGCTGTCGAGAGACAGATTCACACGGCTAAATCAAATGGCAACGCTGCTGAATTTCGAAGAGGTAAATCTTGTGTATTGATCGATTGGAACTTGTACTGAATGTCTTGATGTTTTAGCCTTCAGAGATCTACGATTTCTGGGGACAAAAGGCTGGCCCTGTTAGTTGGAGACTGACAGTGACAGAAGTCAAGAAGATACTAGCATTAAGACTAGACTTTGATGCCGACGAAGTCGCAAATCTGCTACCAAAAAGCAGCAATTAACAAATAAAAACAAAAGAAACTTGTGACACATCTGTATCAGAAAACTTTTTCTTTTTCGCCTTTGTTGAGCAACGCTGAAAAATGGCCATCATAAGCTATCGCGAAACTGTAACGATTAAGAAACAACGACTTTTTGCCATATGTAATGATTTAAACAAACTCTAAATGTAGCTAGAGGGAGTGTTCTACACGATTGAAGATCCACTCAGTCCTGTTGAAAAGGAAGAGGTTCCCGCAAAGCAGATTTTGGCTTCTCGACCTTTGCTGGTCGAAATTTACCAGTACAAAAACGATGTAACCATTGAAACACGTATACACAACAAGATTGAAAAATTCGAAAAATGTCCCAAACGATCTCAACAGATGATTATCGACTACTTTGAAGTAGGGCATCGTATGTACCAAAAGCCATACAAACAGTTAACAGTGACAAAAAAAACCCCCCCTAATGTGGTGAGCCTTACTAGATAACGACGGCATGCAATTGATAGAAAATTCAATTGCATCTCACAAGAAGCCTCCGTTGTAAGTTGTCGTGTGCACGCTTCGAGTAGATGTATTGATGGGCATGATTTATAGTAACATTTTGATTTCTTTGGTCAACTTTATATTGAAACCCAAGAATTACCTGAAAACTAGACCGAAATTGACAGCCCACTGGTTAGAATGTAAACGAGCTCATGGGATTCTGCTAGATGTATTGAACATGTATGGACCCGACATATTTCTTCCAGTATTCAATGAATTCAGATCGTTTGAAATCATATCAACTATAGAGAAAAATAATCTGCGAGATGAAAGTTATGAATTATTAGATACCAAAATGCTAGCCGAATACAGGGATTTCTGGGCTTTCTTGGATAGATTACTGTCTGCAACCAGAAAGGACCTTGAGACCAAATGCCGCAGACTGGTCCTAGATTTTTTTGTCAATGTTCTCCAAGTGGATCTAAAGTCAAGAGTACATTGCGAATCAGAAGTAATGAATTCCATTTTTACGCGAACTTTAAAGAGGGATGCGTTGAACAAGCTCAGTAAATTCGATTACTATCTCAAGCTTATGTTGCGCGATTTCCCCAATAGAGATGAAGAGTTGTTTCATTTGACAGGAGACATCTTGAACATGGTATCTTGCAAGCTCACAAATATTCACGTACCTTTGTGTACTAAGGCATTGGATAGACCATTACAGTTTCCAGCTTTGACAAGGTTTCGAATATGGAAGATTTGGTTTCGCAAATATACATTCACTTTCAAGAAATGAACACAGACGCCTGCCAACAGTTTATGCAGCTCGTTAAATACCCAACTTTCATTCTCACTCTTTGCGATCATGCACTTGCAGACACGGACGTATCTAATGTTCCTGAAGAATACAGGCATTTTCGCAAATCAAAGCATAAGCCACTTACCCTTCAAAAACTGTTTTTCTACGTGTTCAAAACCTTGCCGTTCGAGCCTGAAAGCCTAGAGAGCATATATCGCCATGTGGCTGTTGTATCCAAATACTGCATGTGTGTTTTATCCACGGCGACGATCAGCCATAAAAGAGACACCTCTCGAGCAAACGCTGAGGGATCAAATGCTGCTAGAACAAATACAGCCTTCCCAGATGACCAGCTCGAATTACTGATCACTGAAAAAGACGCTGCTATTACTAATTGGGAAGCTACTATTGAGAAATTATTGCTTGATCATAAATTTGTTGGAGATTTGCCCCTGTTGGAGAAGATTCGTTGGTCAATGAAAATCGTTAGAGTGACACTTCTTGAATATTTTTAGGTGGCTAAATAAACTTCTGGGCGAATAATGTCATGTTTTATAAGATGATCAAACTATATCACTGTTTTAACGCAAATGCTGTTTACTTTCGTGATTTATCCTTCCAATGAAAAGCAATACGCCATTCGGCTCGTTCAACAAGGCCTCCAACCTACCGTTATCTCATTACGGCAGGGCATTGGATATACGCTTACAAAGGGTATCATCGTGGCTCTACCTATAATCGCAATGTATTGGTTATTCTGTAAATATATATTGAAAATAAATATATATTGAAAATATGGTTTGTATTGTTATCAAAAATGCTTAATAATAACCTATGAAGATTCATAACCACTCTATTACAATGCCCTTGCAAAGTGTGTAATTTTTTCTCAAAAAAAACATAGAAGAGAGTTTATAATTATACGTTTTGAACAATTTTATATATAAAAACACAGCTGTAATTTTGATTTTAGATATGCTTATTCATCTTGGTATCCTTCTTCAAGCCAAAGGGGGGTATAATACTCAGGCACAGAAATCATTTTGAGAGGGATAGGCTGAGAACGATATTTTTTCTTTGCCGATTTGTTCAGCACAGTCTCAAAGGAAAGTCTCTCTTGATTCTTGATTGTCAACTCTTTCTTTATAATATCATTCATCTGCAAGCATCGTTCCTAAAATAATATTTAATTAGCTTTTCTTTGCAATGAATAATTGCTTCGCCTTATTACCTTGAACTTCAAAAGGGCCTTTACTAAATGGATCGTTTGATCGTAAATATCGCCTATTATTAAAGGGAATCTAATCCTGTTACTGATATTATGAGATGTATAAAGGCCATTGGTGTGTAAAGTTGTGCATATCAAGTGCCCTTTTAAACCAGCAATTTGTAATGTTTAAAATTCGATATTTCGGGCGTATTTTCCTAGTAGTTTAAATGTCGTGTTCAATGCTTCTTTACTTTCCAAAATCAATTTTACACGATCTTTTTGTGCTTTTGTAGCAGAAAAGTTTTTAGCGAATTCGGCAAAATCGACATCATACTTCTCTTCATTGATTGAACTGATCACTCTTAAATCCACTTTGAAAGGCGCATCTGTATTTTCCATATTTGTATCACCCCTTTTGATAAATTTCACATTAGTATACTTTATTTAACCTCTTTTGATAAACTACCACACACTTACCATCGAAGTGTTAATCCTGTGTGCTTGAAAATTTTAGAAATGATAGGACCCCAAGCTTTTATTATGAAGTCTTGTTCAGAACAATTGACTGGATCCCCTTATTTTCTGTCGTCGGATAAATGTTTGAAAAGGACTAGACTGTGAAGACTTTGTCTTCATCGTTAAACCATAAACCATAAGGCATCTATTCCAAAATAAAGAAAAATCTTGCTTCTTCATTTTTTTGTAATTTTTTATCACGTTTAGTTCCACTGACGGTTTTGTCTATGAAAGAAACTAGGATGGTTATTTCTAATGCTTTCAATCTGATCAAGTGCACTTTGGATTGCTGAATTCAAAGGTTCCAACTCTGCTTGCGTCAACTCCAGGTATCATTTTGAATTTTTCTACATCACGCTTACTATGATGTAAGGAAGTAATTCGTGACAAAGTCATGTCAATAGCAGCAGAATTGCTTAAGACACTTGTGGCCTCTTCTTCTGAATTATCTTTTACGTTAATTTTTAATTAAGTTTTAGTCTACAAGTATTTTGTAAAATACAACTTCTAAAACCACTTACTGCCGTTCCTCTTCAGAAACGTGTAGAGTATTTTGCTCAAGTTCCAGTCCATTGCTAATGTCCACTTCAATCTTCAAAGGCATAGAGGTATATCTCTTGAGTAGACACGTATTTTGCAAGCAATTTGTGTTTTTTGAAATCTGCACAAAGACATGTGCAGATAACGTTATTAATCACGCGTACTTGATTTGTAATTTGAGGCTTATTAGGATTAAATGATTATTATCGTCAGTATTTGTGAAAGAGCCTTGAGGGTTTCTAGTCAATGAAATAAGGCTTTCATTTGAGATTTGCGATGCCGCGTAAGATTTTCTTGTAATGGGCCCATGCGTCCAGCATTTGCTAGTATTCTATTAGACTCTTTTGTGCAGTAATATTCAACATCGTTTGTTAGGACAAAGACCAATCTGTCTAATCTATTAATTCTTAATCGCTCAAAGTAAACGACTTTTAGTTGATTATGCCAACTTTCGATGTAGTTGTTGGTTACAAATGACTTGTGGATTTCTTTGACGACTATCTCTTGACTACTTCTTCATTGTTAAACCAGTATCGAGTAAAATAATCTAGGACTTCAGTATGTTCTTCGATCTTTAGCTTGAATCTTTCTATTTTTCTAAATAATGAATTTTTTCCTCGTTTCAGCAAGAATTAAGTGCGAGTCGTTCAAAAGATCCGGTTTGTACTCTGTTGCTTCAGTGTTTGACATGCTCGTAGGTAAAGACAGTTTTGCACCCAAGTTATCTTTTCATGATCGCCAGATATAGAAGGCACAATAATGGATAACAACTTGATTTCTAAAAGCTGCTTTAATGGCATTAACTTCAGTCAAGCTACAGTCAATCATAATTGCAGTAGGTGCAAAATTACAATTATCTCGCAGATAAACAAGTCATTGATTTATAGGACCTACACTTTGATCATTAGTGACCATATATGCAACAGGATAGCCCTTTCCAGTCAATAAATCTTTAACTAAAAGGGTATATAAAACCTCCATGCTTCTAGAAGAAATGCCATGGGTAGCGTCTAGACAAAATGATTGATGCTGTTCCATTTTTCTTGATTGAATTTGGGATTGGAAACCATAAGCAAACAAACTTGTGTCTTGTAAATATAATTGTGGGTTGCCAGCAAAAAATTTATATCCCTGAGAAGCTAATTTATCATTCAACCAAAATAAAAATGATTCAATATCGTTCTCTCGATATCTGTACAAGTAATCTTTCATTTAATTATAAAGTTTAATTTTTTCCTTATTGTTCAATAGCATAAATTGTATATCAATACCTTCTTCATTAAATTGTAAACATCGTCATAACTAGGACGTCGAGATCCTTTGTTTTCTTCTTTCAATGTATCCAAAGTTTTTAGGGTTGTAATTCTTATACTTCTGCATTTGTTTCCTGAAGCCAAATGTACTTGATAGTGTCAAGAGTCGTGCTGTTAATTGGCAACGTGCCCAGTTCATTTAAATCACCAGGAGTGTGATTTGTGTGATTTTTTAAAAGTTTGAACTCTACAACATTTGATCCTAAATGACTTGGCACATTTGCATGATAGCTGGCAATGCTCTATTGGGTTGCATACCCACAGCGCTTACTATCCTTTTGACCAATGTACAGATCGCTTGGATTCGTATGCTCCACTTTGATGACATTGTCTTGTTTCTCCAAATACGACTTTGTCACTACTCCTCCATTTTCTTAGTTTTGTCCATTTGGTACCGCAGTATTCGTTTATCTTTAATAGACATGCTTCCCATACTGAGGCCTTAACATAAATTACTACATCCAGTGGTAGTTTCCTTGATTGATTCGATGGCATTATGCTCAACGCATTTTTGATATTAGCTACACTATATACGATAGGTGGAGTTTCGGACATGATTAGAGTTATTATCTATTCTAGATTGTCAAATATTTATGAATGACACTTAAAAGCCACTCGAAGCCACACTCTCTTTAAACATTTGTCCAACGACTGAAAATAAGGGGATCCAATTGACTATGTCGTTGGCATTAAAAAATTCAGGGACAAACAGGTGGGTATCAAGCCTTGAAAAAAAAAATTGAGGTCAACAGTTTATCTCGTATTGAAAATCATGGAATACTTTACATCTTGAAAAAGATCATAATTATATTTGCATTCGCTTTTTGCTTTACAAATTGTTCAAGAAATAACAACTGAATATCTGACAGCTGGGCTTAGTTTTTTTTCTAGGTCAGTTGTAGGAATCAGTTTCAAATCTTTAAATGCACCTGGTATGGTGATAAATTTTACCTTCAATATGCCTTTAGCAATTTTCAAGGCATTATGGTCCAATTTTACTAGCTTTGGCTGGTTACGATAGACATCTTTCAAATTCTTGACTTTGTCAGTAGACAGATTGTACAAAATACTTCCCTCAGTATCGTCCAAGCAATTATTTTTAATTAAGCTAAAAATACAGTGTAAAAGCAAAAAACATTTCTATGACAGTAATATTCGAACATACCGCTCAGTCAGAACTTTAAATGGAATGCCAGAGACTTCGTCAAATACTGGATTCAATACCCAACTTAAATGGAATGGAATATTAAAAAAATGGAATGATTGTTGTCAATGACGACGAACGCTTCAGGAATGAGTTGAATAAAGGCAAAGGAAGAAAAAAAAAGCTTTACAAAAAAGTAAAAAAAAATATATAAATAACGAAAAAAAAAAAAAAAAAAAAAAAAAGAACATTATTTTTATGCTTCCATGTGTGCTATAGTATAAATATTATTATTTCATATTGTTCAATGTCAATCTTTTTTGCAAAATCAAATAATTCTTGCCCATTTTCAGGGATGGCAAAAGTCAATATTTTGTGTATCAATCGTTTTAGGCCATCTTCGGTAAATTGTTTGTTTCTAAATCTGAATTGAGTAAAATAGGCATCAAAACGAAAGTCGTTCAAGTTCTCGCGTAAATAGTTTATTTTTGATAGTTCCATTTTGAATTATAAAAGAAATTAAAGAAAAGAGGCGTAATGCATTGTTATCATAGGGTGTTTAATTATGTTTGGTGGTAGAACTAGCTATTGACGCATATGAGGAACTGCTGGAACCCTGATACAGTAAACATTTAGGAAGATTTAGTTAAAACCTCTACGCTCAAAGGATTTTCAGATGATGGAAGAACACAACATTACCGAATCATCTGTTTAAAGCTATTTCTCGTTGAAAAAACTTGTCATAATAACACAGCAGACGAGAATAAGAGTAAAATGACGATTGTCTTTAACGTTGTATAATATGTGACGAAAGATTAGCGGCATAACATTAAATCAATGGATTCAAAATGTAGAAGATTATGACTTATGAAGAAGGTTTACCTTTTTAAAAAAATCGCCACTTCGTAAGCATGTCTTGTTAATAAAAGTAACATGAACTACCAAAATCAACCTTATAGTTGTCAACTTCCATCTCATATTGTGCTCTTAGCAAAAGTTCAGTTTTTGGGTAGTCCATATAGTACGAAATTTCAAAAAAAGTCTAAACTTTCAAAAGCATTTCGTCCTGGAAAAAATAAATGACGTCTCGAAATGTGATTTTCAGAGTTCCCAAATAAAAATTACAGGCCATCCTATTTAAAAAACAATGCACAAAAACTGTTGGCACAATCAGTTTTACAATACAAAATATACACAGTTTAGAAGTGTGTCAAATATTTTTGTGCCATCAATTTTTGGAAAGGGTATGTGTATGCGACATCTTTTCTTCAAAAGGCATGACACTCTTTTCTTGAATTGTGCAACATTGTTATTTTAAAAGGTGTACCACTATAATGCTCGGTTTTTAACATGCTTAGCCATTTGATGCTGCGCTTATTTTGCCATCCCGAAGAAAGGCGAAAGGTTATGCCCAAAGATGGGAAATTGAGCGGGAAAAAAGTTGCAAAGCTTGGAGAGAAACATGCCTTAAACTGTTTCTCGTCTTTCTTCTTTGGACTTGTTCCTCTTTTCCGTTTATAAATCTCACCTTTAATTCAACGACACACGCAGATATATGTTCGATGCACCTACAAGCACACTGTATAACTCTCTGAATAATCTTCTGGACAATCCTAAAGAATATCTGGCCGATGTATGCTTCATATTTCCATCCTCTGAAATATTTGCCCATCGAGGTATATATACATCCATAGGTATACCAGAGAAATGAATACACGCTAACCATAATCTGTAGCCATCCTATTGACCAGAGCACCAAAAGAATTTGTTGAACGCTATTTACCTGAATTATATGACAATCAACAGAACAATCTGCTTAAATTGGATGTGAGCGACATAATTTCCCAAGATTTGTTTACGCTACTACTTCGATTCTGGTACACTGCTTCTTATTATAACCTTGTATCACCACAATCGAGTATTTCAGACTTATCAGTCAATACCCCTTTAAATGGCTCTCCTCGATTGACGGAAAAAGATTCGATTACGTTACTGCCTGTTATCCAAAGCCCCCCTCCCGGTTTTCAGTCTTCAAATATCCAGCAACAATTAGAGCAGCTAGGCATTAAATTAGGGACGGCTCTATTGCCACCACAATGCGATGCATTTCCAGATTTTGTTCAATTAGTAAGCGATCTGAAGCGAATGCGAGACGAAGAAATAGCTACAGATGTAACCATTAGTCTTGTCTCGTCATCATCAAACGGCAAGACCATCATTCCAAGCTTATTATCTACGTCGCCTGATAACCACACTCATAATGTCGACATTACAGTAGCAGAATTCAGAGCCCATCGCTTTATATTGGCAGCACAGTCATCGTACTTTTACTCATTATTTTGTGCTCAATTTCAAGAAGCATCGAGCACAATGGTGCATTTGACAGACGATTTATTCAATGAAGCTATTATTGAGGTTGTTCTCAACTTTTTTTATACAGATAAAATTATTGTGAAGCCATTGCCCAACAACGGCAGCAAATCCTCGTCACTGCTGCAACGCCGTCTTCAACATAACAAGCAAGCACTTCGAGTCATACAAAAGACGTTTTATTCGGCAGATTATCTGGGCCATAGCGATACTTTGGGTAGTGCTATTTTGTATGAAATGGAACACCTATGCCACCAGTTCAAATGTGTTTGTGCAGAGTGTGCTGTACTGTTGCCGTCCATGCTAGTGTGGTCTGACAAGCACATCGAAATGGTACCTAAGCTTAGACGCACGCTCATTCTGCTTTATTCTGACCCAGTACACTCCTTGGCTCCTCTTTGGTCACAAAAACCGTTTGCAATGCTTATTGCGTGTCTGGTTCCTTCCGCAGCCACCCTGGGCGAAGATACGCTGGCAGCTGTAATCAAGCAAGAGCCCTTGTTCCGTGCAAGAAAGCCAAAGACGCTCATTCACGAAATAGTAGAGCGCACATTTTACAATGTGACAAAACACAATGCAATCCACGTACTACATTCTCTTCATCTCTGCCTATCTCAGATTAGAAGCGCAGATCCTACTCCCTCATGGTCTCGTCCAGCATTAGACCTAGTCAATCCAGTCCTGCACTACACGGTCAGCATGGTCTCTCAATTCTTTGACTTTTACTGTGTGGAATACCCCATTCTACTTTCATGTGTCGACGGTATTGGAGCAGGCTTCTCTGTCGATTTCTTGGACTTCCTGTTACGTCATGTGCTAAACGAAGGTATCAAAGAAACAAATGCGGGTGTCATTTACCAAGGCATTCTGCGTGATCTTGTGGGACGACAGGAAGTAGTTCAAAATATGGCCATTGATGATGTATTGATTAAAGGCAGATCCCGTTGCGCGGCCTATATCGCTAAAAACTGGACCAAAGTCAAATCTCAAGGCGGGTTTCGTACATTGGAGAAATCGACAATGCGCCAGCTAGCTGAGGATATCAACGTGCCTTATCGCTCTTTGACAAAGCCCTTTGACACAGATTTCTCCAACATCTTTAGCTTCAAGCCTCGCAAATCCAAGAAATACTATCAAAATGCACAAGATGATAAGAATGCTACTTTGACTGAAGTCTATACTCGGCGCCTGTCGCTTGGTAACTTGATGACTCGACCTTCTACTGCTAGTCTAGTTGGTAATTCTTCTCGTCGCATACAAAGGCCAAGAGCCCTCTCTACTGAGCCTGTGCTCATCTCTGATATTAGACGTTACAATACAAACCATACATCCAGCGAGAATCAACAACTTATTACCATGTTGGCTTACGAAACTCAAGAACGAGGCCGGGAGTTAGAAGAGCAGGACAACGCTATTGAACCGTTGACAGCAACTATGTCCTTGGAAGAGCATCAAATACAAAGAGACACCCAAAATAATACGATTGCAAATACAAAAACTGAATTTGCTAGACCATCGCTCCGTACTAGCTCATCATTTACTTCTTTGACAGATCAGCTTTTACCAGTCGACACTATTTCGCCGGCCTATGTTTCTCCAGAATCTTTGTCTAAAACGGCTCCTACAATTGGAACTCGTCCTAGTAGACTAAAGTTTGAACTACCAGCAACGCCATCTCGATCTAGATCGCCCAGCGCCTCGCTTGCCTCTTCCTCCACTACCATGCCATCCCTGAATACACACAGCGCTAGTAGCAACGTGAGCACGTCGGCAGGCTTTTTATCTCCTCAAGTCAACCAAAAGAACAGAGCTCGTAGAGGAAGTAAAACCCGTAGATCTAGATGGAGCATCGGGAGTAGCGGTGATGCGAGTGAGGATGAAGAACTCTCTGTTCCTCCTGCTGTAGGTGACAAAATTGAATTGTTGCGTCGTCCTTTGCCTACCATGGGTACTATCAGATACGTTGGCCCTGTTCAATTTTCAGAGGGTCCTTATATAGGTGTTGAACTCGAGAGTAGATGTAAGCAGTTTGCCTATTTATACAAGTGTATACCTTACTTACCTTCAACTGATTTAAATTCACGTAGTGGGCAAAAGTGATGGCTCCGTCGATGGTGTCCGATACTTTTACACAGATCCTCAGCGTGCTCTTTTTGTCAGGCCGGATGATTTCAAGATTTTAAGCAATCAGCATTCACATCATCACAGATGAAGAGAAAAAAACATACATGTAACAATATATACCATTCTTGTTGAATTTATCTTAGTAAACTATCGTTGTATGTACATATGTACATAATGAGAACAAAAACACCATGAATTGTTTTAAAAGACTTTCAAATAAGCTCTAACGATTAAAATTACCTGAAGAAACGTATATTATAACGTCAATTTTTGCTCTGATAGCTTTGCGACCCTCAGTCTATGATATGAACCTTCTGGCCTAGAGCTTGTTTAAATGCCTTTGTTCCTGTAGCGACAACCACAGCCTATCAAAGTTATTAGTTAAAAAGGGCTTTTTTTTTTTTTTGCTTTTGGGATTCTTTATAGCTTATATACACTTCGTCATAATTATTTGCAACTTTACTTCGGCTCAGAAAGCAAAATAAGAGTGAAAAACTCTAAATGCTTTTACGAAATATACAGTAGTAGATAACGAAATACAATTTAATTATTAGGTAAAACTTTCTCTGGGTTCATCAAGCCCTTTGGATCTAATGCGATCTTGATCGTTTTCATCATGTCGACTGTATTTTCGCCCAGCTCCTTTGTCAAAAACATCTTTTTGCCAATGCCAACGCCATGCTCGCCAGTGACAGATCCTTCCATACGAATAGCCCTTTCCAGAAGGTTTTTGTTGAGACGCTTAGCTTCCTGATATTCCTCGTCGCTGCTCTTGTTAAATAATATGAATACATGGAAGTTACCATCACCTACATGTCCAACCATTGGACAAGGCAAGAAAGATCCCTCGAGATCTTTTGTGGTTTCTGCGATTAATTCAGGTAATTTCGACACTGGTACAACAACATCTGTAGTCCAAACAGATGCATCTGGCTTCAAAAGAGTGGAAGACCAGAGTGCAATTTTTCTGCCTTCCCACAGCTCTGCCTTTTCAGCTTCGTTCTTGGCATATTTAAATTTGCCTCCTTGATGCTTCTTTGCAATCTCGGAAACCACTTTAATTTCGTGGTCTACAATCACCTTGGAGCCGCCAGAGAACTTAAAAAATAAAGTAGGCTTTTCAGAATGGCCTAGGTCAGGATTTCCCAAGTTGATGGCTTTCATCATCTGTGCATCTAACAGTTCAACAGCTCCTATTTGCACGCCAGCACGAACCAAGTCTGGGACAACGGCTGCTGCATCACGAATTGTAGGGAAATCACACACGGCAACAGTTTCTTCCTTTGGTGATACAGCCAATTTGAGCGTAATCTCTGTAACTACACCCAAGGTACCTTCAGATCCAATAAACAGCTTAGTGAGATCATACCCAGCAGACGACTTGCGAGGTCTTTGACGTGTCTTTAATATCTTGCCTTCAGGTGTGACAACAGTGAGGTTGATAACCCATTCGCGCATTGTACCATAGCGCACAGCATTTGTACCCGAACAAGATGTACCCACCATACCACCAATACAAGCACTATTACATGTTGATAAATATATGCTTGTCTCAGTAATGAATTGTAATACTTACCCTGGTCCAGGGTCCATTGGAAAGAACAAGCCTTGCTTTTTCAGATAGATATTCAAATCTTCCCATTGAATACCAGGTTGTACTACAATATCCATATCTTGGGGATGAAATTCGACGATTTGATCCATATGTTCCGTGAATGATATACAAATGCCTCCCTTCGGCGCGGAAAAATGGCCTTCTAATGATGTACCTCCAGAAAACGGGATGATGGGCAGATTAAATCGATTGGCAATCTTGACGATATCTGCAACTTCAGTTGTACTGCTAGGAAACACAACAATGTTCGGTGCGCCTTCGTTATGATAAGAGTTATTGGAATAGCCATGATCCTGCAATGCCTCTTCATCGACAGATACGTGCTCGGCAGGTAACACTTTGCGAAGTTCGTTGAAGGCTCTGGTAATTACTTCGTGTGTTGGAATAGCAGGCACGGGAACTTGAGGTCGAGGTTGCTTTGATGCAATAGCATCCACAGCAGCAGCAGCAGCAGTAGTAGTAGTAGTAGCTGCTATACTTGCCTCAGATTGCTGCTTGTTGCTGCCATACCAATAACCGGAACCAGCGGCTATCAAAGTAGCAGCTGCGAAAATTGCATAATTTGGTTTGGTGGCTGCGATATTGTGTTGTTGTGTTTGGTAAAGCCTTGTGTTGATAATAGTTTGGTTAGTAAAACGTTTAAAATGGGTGTTTAATCTGAGCATTTTTCAGAGTGCAAATGTTGTTTCGCAATTAAAGGAATAAATATAAAATCTGGGGAATTTGTCTGTTTATATTTAATTTGGCAAATTATTCTGCCGTGCTATGTTATCAGGAAAACATTATGAGAAGGTCTAGTTTAAAGTTTGATCTTAGATTCATTATTTATAAGATTTGTGTTCTTGAAAAAATTCAGATAAACATGAGTGTAGTTCCAGAGAGCACTTTATATGTCGGGAAACATTTGTAATCGTGGTAGAGTTCGTCATTAAGGTGTTTGGTTTATAAACTAGATGATCTAAAAGAACAACGTTAATAATAGTTCACAAGTTGCAGACAAATCACCACTGCTTTCCTCAATCGTTTGCTTTGCATTTTGTCAGAGTCTGCTGTATTACTGAGTATTCAATACTATCGAAATTAAAATGATTTGACTAATTTGTAGATATTGGTAATGGAGTCATTGATAACTCTTTATTTTTTGCCTATTCGAATACTACAGGTACATAGTATGTTTAGTTACGAATTTATTTTTGTTTACAACAATAGAAGTAGAGGAATTGAGGGCGCGCGCGGGAAAAGGGAAAGAAAAAACAATATACCAAAGTTTATATAATTTTGTTATTTAAGCAACAGTCTTTTGAGCTAATGTAATCTTATCACCAAGACTTAAAGCAATGCCTTGAGTCTTTGACCGAATCCGAATATGGCCAGTAATGGGGCCATCAGCGTTCTTTTCAATACTCAAGTTTGCTAGTGCGTCTTCGCCAAAGATACTTCTGGCGTACATATTGGCTGATAAGAAACCACAATCGCCTTCTAATTGCCTCTTGGGTGTTAAGCAGCTCATGTTAGTTGAATCCATAATATGTTGCAAGTAGTCTCTCAATTCACTGTAGTAACCAGGTGTCAACAAAAAAAAAACGAATTATTGCAATAAAAACCAACTTACCCAACATTAGTGTTGACATTAACCTTATTTTCCCATTCAAACTCGGTCCACATGGAACGGAATTGAGTTTCGTTGCAGTAGGCAGGATTGATGTAATCCATGATATCAATATGAATGTCGTTCAGAACAACACAGTTTTCGGTTGATCCATGAGAATCGTATACAATGTTACCAAAAATAACACCTGTTTCAGTAGAAGAGACCTTGATGGGTGCCTTAATTGTCAAGAAAGAGTGAGGAGCTAAATTATGAGTGGCAGGACGATCAACAAGCTTGAGATCGCCCAAAGTGGCAAATTCTACTATCAAGTTTTGCAAGGTTTCGTTTGTTTGGTTCACAATGAGAACATCCATCAAAATATCATATTGATGAACATTCACAACGGCTTCAGCATACACCTTGTCAGAGAACCCTGTTAATTGCACAATACGGTTCAGCTTGGACATCAAATCATCCTTATCATCCAGAGAACCTGTAGCACGAGAAAGATCCTGGTCATATTCATCAGCAGCACCGCCAGATTTTTTTGAGAATTGACGGAATATAATAGCGTCGTCTACCTGAATTTGTAAACTAGTTTCGTTTTCTGCCTTAGCGTCAGCTATGCGTTTGTCTTCGGCTTGAAGTTGCTTTGCGTAAACATCACGAGTATCTTGCAAGTAAACAGTGTTGATTTCCTCATTTTGACCAGCTGTACCAACAATTCGCAAATCCTGCATTACACGATCATATGAATCCTCGTCAATTTCGAATGCAACAAACTTGGATTGACCAATACGCAAAATACTGGTCATAATCAGCATAGCTTCAGCTTTACGAGAATTTTTAAGTGCTTCATCAGAAGCTATCTTGTTGAACCGGAGTACCAGTTTAGTAATGGCAGTTGATAGAACTGTACCGAGGAAGTAATCGCCAGCAAGTAAGAGAGATCTAAGTGGTGGTTTCTTGGCAGCTTTCACAGCTTCTAATCTTGAAGCAGATGCAGAGGATTCAGTGTACGCACTTTCAGTGGCATACGTACCATCAGCAAGAATACGACGAGGGGCTGCACCACCAGATGGAACAGCAGCCTTATCTCCCTTATCCGCTTCGTCATCGGCATCTTCAGTAGCATCGAATAACTTTTGTTCTGATGCTAATAATGGAATTTCACCCAAAGTATGACGAATTTGATTCCAAGCCTCGTCAATCTCCTTTATACTCTCGCAATATTCTCCAATGATCCAAAGAGCACCACGAAATACCTTTCCTGATTTCATATCGGCAAATGTGTCCAACAACTTCTCCAAAATGGATTCTCGAAGTCCAGGGAATTTTTCGACTACCTCACGAACAAAAGCAACGACATCGACAGCTGCTGGGTTGTTTGAATCGCCCAAAAATTCCATAAGTACATGAACAACATTAGCTGCAACTTCTGAGAATTTGATGGCGCAAGAATGAATGGATTGAATCAATAACTGGCGATATTCGGTATTCTACACGTAAAGAATTAAAATTGCGCGTTTGGTTCTCGCCTCCCCCAAAAAAAACATACCTTTTCATAAGCATCGTCTTGAGTTTTGGATAATTCTTTTTTGAGGAAAAGAATAACCTCTTGTACGTTTCGAGAGGATACCATCTCCAATCCAATACGAATAGCTTTGCGACGTACTTCAATATCAGGACTGTACAAGTATATTTGTGTTAATTTTGCCATATTGTTATCAGTATTTTTTTTCTTTTACCTTGATAAAACTTGAAGAATATCCATGACTAGATCGTTTAAAATATGATCATGCTTATTCCTAATTTCTTCAAGCCTGTCTAGGACAATCAGCTTGACATTGTTGTCAGATTCCTTGACAATAAGCTCAATATAACAAGAAGCAGCAGCTACATTCAACAGTTAATATTGTCTACTATCGCAACACTAGGGCCCTCTTACCTTTGACAGCAGCCGGGCTAGTAGTTAAATACAAAAGGACAGTAGCAGCTTCGTATTTAACAGAGTGTGAAGCGGCTGTCAAAAGCTCAGATAAGCAGCGGATATAAGCAGCCTAGCATTTGCTTAAATGATTAGCATTGTTCTGGGATCCACCAAGAAAAAAGACAGCTTACCTTGTTTGCTGAACTGACCTTGGAGTCTTTACGGATCAGCTCAATAACTGCCAGTTGCAACAATTCGTCAAATGTAGGTACAGAATCAATGACTTGCAAGAGATAATGAACAGCAAGTGGTTGGTCAACATTGCACAAAACAACGAATGCATTACGTCTACAAGTCATATCTGCCTCCTAGTGTACAGTGTTAATATCAGATGGTTCCAATAAAAACAATAACATACTGATAGTAAGAATGATTGAACAACTTCAGGTGCGTCTGGGAACAGATAATCGAAAGCTTTGAAGATGGCTCCAATAGCGAAAACTGCGTTCTTTCTGACATAAGAATGGCGATGTTCCTGAAGTGATAAAAATTGTCAATTTCTAGGATCTGTAAAAATTGGATTTGTTAAGATTAATTACCAAACAAGCTCTAACAGAAGGAACAAGTGGTTCAAGGACTTCAGCTTCTTTTATTTTACACAGGAAACGAAGAGTTGAACCTCGAATGTACTCATTGGGATGTTGAAGATCATTCATAAGAGCGTTGCTATGATATATTTAATGCTAAATAAAAAAAATGGTACAGACTATACACTTACCAGACTAGAATAAATTCATCTTTGAGTTTACCATCTGGTTTTGTCTTGGGGCAAATTTCCCAATAAAACTGCAATAACTTTTTCAACTGCTTATTTCTAGAGGGCAATACAAAACGAATGACATGCAATAAAAGCTTTTCCATAGGCTCACCATTCAACATAATGACGAGTAGTTTCTTCATTGTTTCGATGCGAGTTTCATCAGAGCCTTTCTCAAAGGCTCTTTGAAATTCTTGGATAGAAGGTGTTTCTGTCGCGTCGTCTTGGTAAACGAGCGTGTAGCAAAGGTCTGTTGCCATCCTGTGGTTCTTTTTAATATTTCGCTGAAAAGTAGAGTTTTTGATGCCTGTTCAAACTATTTTGTCTTCTTCAACTATTGGAAAAAAAGAAAGAGAAATGAAGAAAGTAACTAAAGTAGTTCATGTGTGCTGTTGAACTCGACACTTTTAATATTTGGTCATCCGAAGTGGATGTACAGTATTAAGAATGTGCATACATTTGATTGGTCGTTAGGTTGCTTTAAGCCATCCTCTGTTGTTCTCTTTGCCCTTTTTTTTTACCCGAAATGACAGCAGACAAGAAGAAATCTTTCATATTTATGGCTGCTGCTTTAGCGGAAAATGGCGGTATTGGTTATAAAAACGGATTGCCTTGGAGTATTCCTGGTGATTGGAAATTTTTCGAAACTATTACGTCAAAGCCTTACAATAAAGGTTTTGGAGATTCCCATATTCCAGACGATACAACCACCTGGAGCAATGTGGTTATTCTGGGCAGAGGCTCTTATGAATCAAGGCCAATGTTACGTGTCCCGCTATTTCATAGATACAATGTCATCGTTTCTAGATCGCCTGATTATCAAATGTAAGAGCAAATTACTGTCAAAGTAGGACTTACCAAGTAACAATTGGCAGTGCACCATCCCCCATTGCTGAATTGGTACCAAGCTTAGATCAAGCATTCGATTTAGCTAGTAGAATAGTAAGAGAAGATGGCCGCATTTTCGTATTAGGAGGAGAGCAGATTTATCGCCAAAGCATCCTACTTCCAGAATGCACGCATGTACTTCTTACAAATGTTTACAGTTCAAAACATATTCCATGCGATACATTCATACCTGAGATTGATCCTCATGTGTTTAGATTGGCGACCCATGAAAAATTAGAAGAATTTTTGCAGGAAGAAGTGCCCAAAGGAAGACAGACGCATGAGCATTTTCAATATGAATTTGTTCTTTATCTTAGAAATGAATAGCTCGCTAAATTAAAGATCTTTGTATCAAGTACTTTATAAATTATCTAGCTGTATTAAATTTGTCAAATTTTCACTTATATGGGTATCAAAAATTTTTGATGAGCAATACAAGAATACAGTGAATGAGTTATATCCGCTTTAGGGCAGATTTATTACTAATTAAGAACTTGATCGTAGTTACAGTGCCTCCGGTGCCAATTGACGCTTTTGAAAATTAGCTCGCGCTTTTGAAAATCCCAATTGGCGCTTATCTCGAGCCCCAATTCGCGCATTCTAACATCCCAATTCGCGCTTTTGAGTAACCCAAATAGCGATTCCAAATATCCCATTTAGCGCTTTTAGCTATCCCAAATAACGTACTCAGTAAAACGCTTTTTGCATCAGTACTCCTTCTTTCAATACTGTATTCAACTTAAATGAGCGTTAGATTTTTCAAAGAGGATGGACAAGGAGGAATGTTCAATGAGGATGGCTCTGAGGCCATGGACTGGGAGGAGGAAGCAGACAATCCCCTTAGGACGCAGACACTTACTTCCTTACACGAATGGCGATTACACCAAATGATCATTGAGCCAGCAGCTCATGATTTACAGAGAGTGGATGTTGTTATGACAGAACTAGAGGCCAAGATTTCTAGCTCAAGAAAAGTCTACAACAATTATTCTGACGAACAAAAGGCACTCTTCTTGTACCTGCTTAAGTTTAGATTTTTGAAGGCAAAGCCTGCTGCTGAGCGAGCATTAATCAATGTTAGAACTGCCCAGGGTTGGGTGAAGCGAATGAAGGAAGATCCAGAGTAGGATATTTACAAAAAACTTACAAACAAAGTCAACCGTGCTGGATCGCAACTGCAGGTAGAGCACAAACACTTCCTGATGAATCTTTTCGATGAGGAACCTCAAGCAACCAGGCAGGATGTTGCTGATGCTCTTACTGCAGCCTTTGAAGGGTTCAGCCTAAAGGCATCCCAGGTGGGCACATTTATCAAAGATGATTGCAACTTGACGGTGAAGCGAATCACTCGTCGACCAGCTGCGAGAAACTCGCCTGAATCGCTTCTCAGGAGGAAGGAGTGGGTTGAAAAATGGTCTCAGACAGACCATGTCTCCCAACAATTATGCATAAATTATGTATAGTTTGAATATATGACAAAGTATAATTTTAGGTTTTTTGTATCTCGGGGGCGAATTCAAGACATTCCTATTAGCACAACTCGTCTTGACGTCTCTACTTCATTTAGTCGATAACTGGCCCGGACAAAATACATTGTTGCTACATATTCAATGCTATAAAGGCATCAGAGATTACATGTAAATGGCTTCATGCGCCAAGAACGTTAATCAAATCAATCGAGAGTTGGTCTTGATCAAGCAATCCTTATCCCAACCCCACTCGCAATTCAGATCCCATACAAATACATTAAAAATCGCTACACGAAGGCTTTACTCATTCGGCTTTAAAATAAACATAAATTATTTATCGCTTCTGTCTCTTTGTAGGTGAAACATATGGTGATGAGAGGTTGCTTAAAGGGGTCTCGGTACCGTCAGATGTGTTAGAGAGAGAGAGATAGTTGGCGATGCTTTGGTGGCTTTCAAGAATAAGATTCTACCAGTCAAAGTGGGATAAACAAAATGTTAGCTAACCATCATTAAAGAAAAAGGAGGATGTAACGCATTACCTTGAGCTTCCACATGTTCGAGATAAAATCTGGCAATTGATCTTTGTAGGTGGCAGGGAGATGAGGGATGGAGAAATTATCAACTTTCATGAAAGCATATAAGCCTTGAACATACATCATTCGATAAACTATTACTTTTAACTCTGAAAAGAGAGGCTATTGTGTTATGATGGATATGATAAACAATGTCGACAAAAGAGACTTACCATAGATTTGAATACCGTATATTTGAATATTTTGGACACGACTTTCAATGATGTGCTTTTTCAGATTGATTATGGATTTAATCATCGTCTTCAAATTTTTAGCAATTTTGTTTCTGTCACCCATAAAATGAGTCTGATTTTGCACTAATGGGGCACCCGAGACCTCACCAACTGCGAACTCAACATTGTTGTAAATCATGCTTTTAAATATGAAATCGATGCTTGGTCCTGGGCTTCTTCTGTCATCGTCATCGAGTGCATGATGTTCTTCTTTCTTTTTTGAAATCAGCTTCGCCTCGCCCCTAACGAAATAAGCGTTTTCAGTAAGAATTCTACGCGTCGTTATTAAGGTATTACCATCTGATTACTATATTTCGCTTAAAATACTTCAACAAATTATAAAAAAGAGGATACATGAAGCACATCGTGAATTCGTTTTCATTAATATTATCCTCAAATTATGCCCTTCTTGTTGACAAGTTGTTGCTAATTTTAACAGGCTGTATTAGTATTGAGCATGCTGCTGGCAATGCATGGTTCATCTTACTATATGGAGAGGACCCGAAGACAATACTTTTCGTATTTGGGCTTAGTCTGTGAGCGTCTTCTTTGCATCTTTGCTCTCTTCAATGATTTGCATAAACTCTTCCTCTGATAAATTAAAAATCATGTTTTTGTACAATTTATCAAGAACCATACCTTATGTTTAAAAATTGACGTGACATAATTTTTCACATCTGCACAGTTCTCTTTTGCTTCAGAATCAATGTCGTTTTGATAGCTTTGGTAGTGGTGCTTGGCTAGCGAATACTTGTCTTTAAATATCGTATACACACCAGCGGAACCAGTGCGAGCGGTAAAATCCAATATATTGTAGTATAGGAGACTGTATCGTTTAAGTTGGATTTGAGCATATAACATAATCATTGAAGATGATTTAATAAACTTACTCTTGCTTATGTATCTTAACAATGTGGTGTGCTGTTGCCAACCAGTTCAACATCTCCTCTTTGATACCTTGCGGATTAAACATATCGTCAGTTCCTAAGAAGAGCCGATCTATTTCATCATTTGGTTTTACAGTGGTCGACTACACAACAAAATTTGTGGCGATTAATATATATTTATCACAAAATATTTGATAAACTCACAGTAATCAACTCCTTCATCGCGTTATCTTCTTGTATATGCAGGTTGGCATGGAATTTTCGTCTTTTGCGCGACAAATTCATCAGTTTCTCCTACAATTTACATAATCTATGTATAAGGCACGTCTGATAACAGTATGAGAATCACGCAATACCTCCTGAATAAGATCTGCCAAATCTTCCCAATCGACATTGTTGTAATCACCAATCAACTATTTGAAGAAAAAAACAAACCATCAGCAGCCTTCACTAACAAAGTTCCAACTATATTACCTGAAACTTCTCTTCTCTTTTCTTTACAGAAGCAAACAAGCGCGACCAATAAGTTCGAAACTGATTAGATGGTCCTTCTTGCTTATCAGGCAGATTGGCAGAATGCTTCACAATAATGTCCTTCTTCGCCGCAAAGAACAAGCTGAATTTAGCCTCATTGACATCACCCAAGTCTTCCAAGTATGTAAGTATAATGTCCATTTTGTAGTTATAATCAAGAGTGAAAGAAAGCTTGCTGCACACATTTTGAAATGGAATCTTCCAATTATGACTGTCATACTTCCAGAAGGATGACGCGTTTTTTTTTTCATGAATTTGCCTAGTACAGCCAATCTTGGCTATTGTGTCAACTTATTTCCTTCAACTATAAATGCTATAATCATAATGGTAGATGTGCGATAATAATGCGTAAAGACTGAACTTTTAAGGCCTTACTTAAAATGTGTCGATAGCCCTGACGATAATCATGTACAATCACATCAGCTTCGAACGCGCAGCAAATGTTTCTCAGCCTTTTCTCCCTAAAAATGTTTTGCTTACTCATTCCATGTAAAAAAGGTACATCTTCCACACAAATATAAAGAGTTGTCATGAATTAGGTCAACTAGAATTACTAGTAGCGACATTACCTGAACCAAATACTTGGATTGGACTCTCAGGATAACCCTCAGTTGCAAAACTCCAGTTATCTTCCACCCAGTCCTTGTA
>MU619285.1:191433-211316 GCA_025201805.1 Parasitella parasitica
CTTGGATTGGACTCTCAGGATAACCCTCAGTTGCAAAACTCCAGTTATCTTCCACCCAGTCCTTGTATTCTGATCTCAGGTTATCGTCAAATCACTTGGGTTGGACTCGCAGGATAGCCCTCGTTGTAATTTGCGCGGAAACCATACCGTTTGAAAGGTAATGTTTCCAAAAAAATCACTCCTCGTGTATGGAACTAAATAAGATTGTTGGTAGCAAATTACGTGAATCAAATTTTGCGAATATGCCTGTATTGATTTCAGATATCCGGTATTAAAAATTTCCACGCACAGCCTAATTGCTCAACTATGCATTTTATGTTGGTCGTACGCTTTACACCCAAAGTGGAGGAACTAGAGGTTTAGCATACCAGATTAGCTTTTTCAATAGCTCTGTGTAATTGATGTCATTTTGATTATGGTTCTGATTATTTCTCATAAACTCTCGAGATTGTATTGATTTGAAGAGACGTTTTTAATCCGAAATAGTTCATGAGACAGGTATCAACGTATTCAATGTCTTGTGCTGTTTCATCAGCCAACTATTCAAAGAGTCTGTCAGTTGTATATAAATGTGCCCACCTGGGATGCCTTTAGGCTGAACCCTTCAAAGGCTGCAGTAAGAGCATCAGCAACATCCTGCCTGGTTGCTTGAGGTTCCTCATCGAAAAGATTCATCAGGAAGTGTTTGTGCTCTACCTGCAGTTGCGATCCAGCACGGTTGACTTTGTTTGTAAGTTTTTTGTAAATATCCTACTCTGGATCTTCCTTCATTCGCTTCACCCAACCCTGGGCAGTTCTAACATTGATTAATGCTCGCTCAGCAGCAGGCTTTGCCTTCAAAAATCTAAACTTAAGCAGGTACAAGAAGAGTGCCTTTTGTTCGTCAGAATAATTGTTGTAGACTTTTCTTGAGCTAGAAATCTTGGCCTCTAGTTCTGTCATAACAACATCCACTCTCTGTAAATCATGAGCTGCTGGCTCAATGATCATTTGGTGTAATCGCCATTCGTGTAAGGAAGTAAGTGTCTGCGTCCTAAGGGGATTGTCTGCTTCCTCCTCCCAGTCCATGGCCTCAGAGCCATCCTCATTGAACATTCCTCCTTGTCCATCCTCTTTGAAAAATCTAACGCTCATTTAAGTTGAATACAGTATTGAAAGAAGGAGTACTGATGCAAAAAGCGTTTTACTGAGTACGTTATTTGGGATAGCTAAAAGCGCTAAATGGGATATTTGGAATCGCTATTTGGGTTACTCAAAAGCGCGAATTGGGATGTTAGAATGCGCGAATTGGGGCTCGAGATAAGCGCCAATTGGGATTTTCAAAAGCGCGAACTAATTTTCAAAAGCGTCAATTGGCACCGGAGGCACTGTATAGAATGTACGTATTTAGAAATGAAATTTTCTGAATAGAAAAGAGTGGCGCAAGCATTGTTTAGGTCGGCACGAACAATAACAAGAGAAGCTGGAGGTTCTCTTGTGTTTGTTGTGTGGGCCTGAAGTCCTATCATTTTTGTTATGGAGTCACATGAGCTGAAGGATGATACTCAACCCAGAAGTTTGCTGATTTGAGTTTTTCAGCAATCACAACTCTTTGCTGATCATGATCGTAAAGATTTGCTAGACTAATTTGAATATCATTTGCCAATTTGTATAGCAACAATTGAAACCGTAAAAGCATTTATAATGAATGGGACGATAGTAACTTGTACGTTGGTTCTGTTTTCTAGACAAAGATATATTATTACAGGTGAGACACATTCTTTATATATCTTTTAATTGCGTTTTAATAATATTTTTCCTCTTAAAGAAAAGCTTGTTTGACTTGTGTTTGTACTATACAATTTACTTGGATAAAGCGCTTTGGAGAGCTTCATAAACCTCAACCTCAACCTTGGCAGCAGCCTTCTCTTTATCAGTAGCAGCACTACCAGCTTGGCGTTGAGCCTCAGCGAGACCAGCTTGAACACGCTATACATACACAAAAAGTTGATTTTCAGCATTTCCTTCTATAAAATCAACCATTCCAAAAATAATCCCAAATGTAAATTACCTCGAGGGAGAGTTCTTCAAGAGGGAAAGCCTCAACAGCATTGATATTGAGAGAGTTATCAGGGTTGATAGTAGCAAAACCACCAGAAACTGTTTTTAATATAAATTAACAGGGGTAAATTGAAAAGCTCAAATTTGCATCTTATGTCAGTACTCTTACCGAAGAATTTCTTGGTGAGTTCAGCGGTCTCAACAACTTCGACGACGCCAGGGTTCAATTGCTCGATGGTAGGAACGTGGTTGGCGAGAATACCCATATCACCGGAGGTAGCAGCCAAGTTGACTTGTTGAACATCGGTGGCCTTGTAGATAGCCTAAAGAATTTATTTAATATGCATGTTGATTCTCTTTTTTTTTTCTGTTTGGCATCTGAGTGCTTTAATTGATATAGGATTGCTTTACCTTGTGGGGAACGACAAAGGTCAAACGAAGAGCCTCGGAAGCAGCAGGAGCTTCAGTGGCATAGAAACGAGCTAAATGCGTAAATGTGAGCATGGGATGTTGAAATGTCAATTTGATTGATGCTTTACCCATAGCGAGGGGCTTGAGGGCGGCACGAGCAGACTTGGCGAGAACGTTCATTTTATAGTCAAAAGATATTTTCGGTGAGGAAGAAAAAAAGTTATTTTGGCTTATTTGAAAAAAATGTTAGGTGGTCGTTCTTGTGGTTGGACTTCCAAAATACAGTATACATTAGGGGGCGAGAGAGAGGGACGCTAGGTGACGTCAGAAACCTGTAAAGACCTACTTCATTTCATAAATGATAATGAATGGCGATATATTGCACCTAAATGTACCTGTTAGTCAGCTAGATCACCACTTGAGCTCTTATCTATCTCAATTTTGTTGCTATGGCAACTAATTATTTCTGCTATATGGCGTAAATCACATCCAAAATCAAAGACATTTTCTTCAAATCTCATACTCTGCCTTCTCCACAACCATGTCAAATTTTATACTCAGTGGCAATAACCACCCCCCTCACCCCTTGTGGTTTGATGTAGCATGCTATTAGCACTCCGTTTTCCCCGGCTTGATATTCACGTAATAACGTCGAAGGCAAAGGGGAGGGGTGTAAAAACGAAGGAAGATGGATGAAAAAAGTATCAAGTCTTTTACCGTTCTAAAATCCTTTTTTCACCCCTTTCCCTCGGTATTTAAGCTATGTTTATTTCTCGTGCTCTCGGTCGTGTTGCTTCAAGCACCTTCCGTATTCAAGCCAACCCTTTAACTGCTCAAGCTGCTCGTTCAGGTAATAAAAAAAAAGCTTTTGACTTTTCGCTCTTCAACAATAACCCTGGTTAAGTTTGATTCTAACATTTAATCGCACATAAAATAGCTCGCACTTATGCTACCGCTGCTAGTGCTGGTCAGATTCGGTAAAGTAGATGTACATAATGTTGCTGAAAATGTCAAAATTCTAACTAGTTGGTAGTTCCGTTATTGGTGCTGTTGTTGATGTTCAATTCGAACAAGACAACTTACCTGCCATTTTGAACGCTCTCGAAGTCAAGGACCACTCTGGTGGACGCCTTGTCCTCGAAGTTTCTCAACATTTGGGAGAGAACACTGTTCGTACTATTGCTATGGATGGTACCGAAGGTAAAAAATGACACACAATCTAAAATCTGATTAGATGTACTGATAAGATAATTAGGTCTTGTTCGTGGCCAAAAGGTCGTCGACACTGGTGCCCCTATCACCATTCCTGTCGGTAAAGAAGTTCTTGGTCGTATCATTAACGTCATCGGTGAACCTATTGATGAACGTGGTCCCATTGCTGCAAAGACCCACCGCCCTATTCACGCTGAAGCTCCCGAGTTTGTTGACCAATCTCCCACTCCCGAAATCCTCGAGACTGGTATCAAGGTTGTCGATTTGTTAGCTCCTTATGCCCGTGGTGGTAAGATTGGTCTTTTCGGTGGTGCTGGTGTTGGTAAGACTGTCTTGATTCAAGAGCTTATCAACAACATTGCCAAGGCTCATGGTGGTTACTCTATTTTCTGTGGTGTTGGTGAACGTACTCGTGAAGGTAACGATCTTTACCACGAAATGATTGAAACCGGTGTCATTCAATTGGAAGGTGAGTCCAAGTGTGCTCTCGTCTTTGGTCAGATGAACGAACCCCCCGGTGCTCGTGCTCGTGTTGCTTTGACCGGTTTGACCATTGCTGAATACTTCCGTGATGATGAGGGTCAAGATGTCTTGCTCTTCATTGATAACATTTTCAGATTCACTCAAGCTGGTTCTGAGGTATCTGCCCTTTTGGGTCGTATTCCCTCTGCTGTCGGTTACCAACCCACTCTTTCCACCGATATGGGTGGTATGCAAGAGCGTATTACCACCACCAAGAATGGTTCCATTACTTCTGTCCAAGCTGTCTATGTCCCTGCAGATGATTTGACCGATCCTGCCCCTGCTACCACTTTTGCTCATTTGGATGCCACCACTGTCTTGTCTCGTTCTATTGCTGAATTGGGTATCTATCCTGCCGTCGATCCTCTTGATTCCAAGTCTCGTATCCTCGATCCTCGTATCGTTGGTGATGAGCACTACAAGGTTGCCACCGAGGTCCAACAGATCCTTCAAAACTACAAGTCTCTCCAAGATATCATTGCAATTTTGGGTATGGATGAACTTTCCGAAGAAGATAAGCTCGTTGTCGAACGTGCTCGTAAGATCCAACGTTTCTTGTCTCAACCTTTCGCTGTCGCCCAAGTTTTCACTGGTTATGAAGGCCGTCTTGTCAAGCTCGCTGACACTATCCGCTCTTTCCAAGAGATTTTGGGAGGTAAGCACGACAACTTGCCTGAATCCGCTTTCTACATGCAAGGTGATATCAATGATGTTCAAAAGCGTGCTGAAGAACTCGCCAAGGAGATGGGTTCCCAATAAATTAAATTGATGTAACTTGACCAAAAAAAAAGTTATTTATTTCACAAAATAAAAATTATAAAGCTATCACAAGAAAGAAAGAAGAGGATATTTTTGATAGTTGTCTATGTAATTGCCAACTGGTAATGTTCGTCTCATTGACCTAAAGTGATATGAAAGGTAGCTCCAGATGTTAGCAAAAGTACGATTATTCTGGATGATGGATCCCGAGTAAACTATCAGTTCTTTGGATTGAGAGCCATAACACCTATGTTTACATAGTATGCTCTATTTGCTAATCACTGGGTGAATTTTGATAGATAACTACTGCTGGAGTTTACCAACTGTCCACACAGTTGATTTTTCGGTATCTCCAAACAAGCTTTTTGAAAGGTTTCCTGACGACTTTCCAAATGAAAACTCGATCAGTGATAGCCGCTTGGAATTCACATTGAAGAGAGCATCACCATTGAAAGAAGCTCAACTAATGGATGATGGACAAGAGAAGCGTCATTCTGAAAATCTGATGCTGAAAGGTGAAGACGTTGTCTTTGATAACTAAATAGCAATTCTACACTATTTTACGCCTTTAATTTTTCAATTTTCCGGAACGAGTTCTATTTTCCCAACTTTGACCCTGGAATACGATATAACGACAAATCGCAAATACAGAAGAGTGCACTCCAGTAAATTTAATGCGAAAGATCACTTCTACAGAATATTAATGGACGCAAAGTAAAAACGGATTTGATGACCCAGCATAGTAAAGCCGCTCAACCCTCCCAACCCTTTACTGCCACAAATTACCGATATCTAAATCGCCAACATGATCCGAGGAACAAAGATGCAGCTAAAATCGTCTAAGGAAGAGTAACCAGATATATGCCTTGATATAATCAGCAATAAACTATTGCTGATTTCTTTTTTTCTTAAAGGTTTGATTTACATTTAAAAAACATGGTGCTCATCTCGCGTTAAATAAAGACTATGAATATCTCAAAAAGAAGTTTCAATATAGTATACGAGGAAACTAATTAGTGGGCAAATTGACAATGCAGATTGTGGAACAACATGGAAGTAACCAATTGTTGTGGCAATAGTCTACAACGGTGGTATACTACTAGGTGATTTGAATGATACAGTAGGAGAGGTTCTTACAAGCAATTCACAACATGATGATTTAAAAGAAGCAATAACCAAGGCATTTGAATGTTTAGTATATTATCTCTTTCGAGTGTGTGTATTTTTTATTATTCGGCATTAACCAGGTTTGAGCAGCTATGACTTCTTTGATGATGAAGACCGTTCTTGTCGCCCAGCATCCGAGCCTTAGGTAATATAGGTATGGTGTTTGGCATTGCAGGGGGAGTGCTTGACATGGTGGTGATTCTTTTCTCAGGAACAAACTTTCTTTTTGAAGATTCTCCTTTCGAAGCAAGCCAAGATTGAGGGGTTTTTCCCCAAGAAGATCAATAACAGCGTTGTGAATTTCATCCGTCGTTCCAATGAAATGGAACTCTGCTCTCGTTTTGTTGATCCGCTTTTATCTGGACTCTTTGATGATCCTGATCAAGGTATCTTTTTACGATGGACTAACGAAACAACCTTGGAAGCCAAAATCGAACAAAGCTTGTTGAGCTGGAGGCCTGACCTTTGTATCACAAGATTGCAAGGTGTAAAATGGAGTTCAAGTCTAGATTTTGGAGAGGCTAAACCGGCTTGCAAAGAATCCAATCTTTATGGAATATGCTGAGATCTTTTACGGGTTGCGATGTTCTGCAAAAACGTGTTGTTTCACAAAAGATGGTAGGAGTCCTTGGTTTACAAATCGTTGGCAGAAGTATCGCTTCTTATGCCTTGATCTTACCTTCGAGCGGTTTATATATCATGTATGAAATTACCAAAGTCCAGATACCAGATTCTTTGCATGATCTATCGAAGCTTGTTATGGACATCTCTAACTTGTTGATTGTGCTCGACACATTCGACAAAGTCTGTATTCCTTCCGCTTATCCCTCACCCCTCGAATTACATCGCCCGACTATAATCAGCTCCACCTTGGACTAGTTATTTTTACCATCCCAAAATCAAAAACGCCCTTGTCATTTGAAATGTCAACATAATTAGTTTATAATAAAGTAGTTCATAGTAAAGGTATAGGGTATTGGCGAATAACAAAATATGAAATTATACAAATCAATAGATAGATATCCTTCTACTTTATTCATTAAAAAGTCATTTAGTATGTTTATAATAACCAGGTTAGCCTAGATAGAGGTTAACTTGGTTGGCCTGCCGCCTCGGGGATTATATTGGCTCGCGATGGAACCTCCAGGTTAGCCACTGTGCTACATTATAACAAGTCTTTTAACGGCCAATTTAATATTCTCAATAACAGGCCAACGCGCCATTACATTTGTTCATCAACAAATGAAAATTGAAAAATCAATTTTACTAAAAACATCTTTACGAGAGACAGTTTGACAGGCAGCAATTATTCGAAGAGTCAGGGTATCGTGAGAGTCCAAAGGATGTCTTTTTAATATGTTGCTTTACGTTGGACCAAAACTGAGGAATGGTGAATAGGGGGGGGGCAAAAATCGAAGTTTATATCCTCTTGCTTCCATATAAGCAGGTACGCGATTGTTGTCATGAATTCTTACATTGTCCACCACAACGTAATACCCTTTCATCCCTTCTTTGTCATTTACACCCAACATATTTTTACGAATATGAGAATATGATCTGTAGTAGTACCTTTTCCTGCTCGTACAAACTTGGATGTTCCAAGAACCTTTCTTCTTTTGTAAACTCCTGAATTTCTTTTGGAGATGTCGATGATCCCAGCACTGCTTATACAGCCCATGATAGTGATACTGGTGCTTTTTTGAGTTGGAACCTTGACCTTCGCAGGTTTATTTTTTGGGGCCCAGGCCGAAACTAGCTGAAAGTCTTCTTCTTTTAATATCAAGTTAGCTTTGTTATTTTCCATTTCTTCTAACTCATCGTTAGCCATGCTATTCTTATTAGCAACATTCATTATGGTATATTGAGCATAACTGTAGTCTACTTTTTGCATTTTGTCTCTTTCTTTCATTCCGTGAATTGTGAGAATTTATTTTATTTCATAACTGAAATACGCATGATTATGACAGGATAAATGTATAAATACAATGCACAAAACAGACGTGGGCGGAGGGAGTGGCTAAAAGATGTGTATATGGATATATGAGTATATGAGGGCCTAAAAGTTTAAAATGAGATCAATGGAGTTCTCGTCGCTAGTATCAGCTTCAGTTTCGATATGAATATCCTGTTCTTCAGACATATCTCGTATAACATCATCGTCTACCTTGACAAGCACGGTTTTTTTAGCATTTGTTGTAATTTTCCGAAGCACGTTCGAAATTGGTTTCTTGATATCCATTCGTTGAGAAATTTTCTCGATAAGCTCTTTTACAGTCAAGTGTTCCAAATAAACGGCTCTGTAAACTTCACATGAATGATATTTGACCAATAAACTTAATTCTACATACATTTCCAAATGCTGTTAGTACGGCATGTTTACAAAAAGCTGATTCGACTTACTTGCAATACGGCGTCTTTGCTGTGGTATATAGGTAGGATCAAGTCCAATAGGGGGGCCTCCTGGTAGATTTGCACAGGCAGATGTAAATGTATTGGTATCGTTGGAACCATGGCTCATGTTGCTGAAACTGCGCTTTGTAGGTACAGGAGGAGGTAAATGAATGTTATTGCTGCTTCCGGATGAGTGATGCACAGGATATCCTCCTCCAACAGGCGAAGGTGGGAGGACAGCTCTTTCTTCAAATAAAGGCTGTGATTGATGCTGATGATTATCGCTGACTTCAGGAGGGACAATTTCTCCAAAAAGAGTGATGGGAGAGGTTGGAGAGAAAGCCAGCCATAGAGGATGTGGTTCGCCACTTTTACCACGGAGCTTCTCTAGTTGTCGTTCAATGTGTTTTGCATCGTCTTTATTCTTTCTTTCAGCACCCTATGTAAAATGTACGGGTGTAAGTTTGATCATGCATTAAGGCAAATCAACGAGAGCAAGAGTCCGGAAGCTTACCTTATCACGAAATAGTTTGATTCTACAGTATGTCTTTTCAAGCTGATGCTGATATTGACGTAAACTCTGTACAGCTGCAGTAGTCGCAGTAGCAGCTGACACTTGTTCACTTTCAATTTGTAACCGAAGGGGGATGCCTTTGACACCTTTGATTCTGGAGAAATCAGTAGATAGGCAATTAAAACGGATATGGACAGAGGCACCTAGTTTACCGTTCCATCGAAACGAAACACGATCAAACTGTCTCTCTTCGAGGGCATGAGCACCGCTCGATCTCGACAAATCTAATAGGCGTGTTTTTGTTAGCAGGAATAAAGTTTGCATATATTTGGCATACCTAATTCAACTGCTCTTGCATCTTCGGCATCTTTCTGTTGTGTTAACCAGAACTTCCAATAATCCGATGCACTGATTCGATGGTTTTCGTCGTGAAAAGTGATTGAAACTGTGCTGGTAATTTCACCGTCATATCGGTCTTTGTCTCTTAGGCTGATGTTGTAATACTGGCCTAATGGGATTATGTATAGTTTGGTTGGCTTGCGGTACGGCAAAAAATGTATATTATACATACCTTTATTGAGGTAAGTCAGAGGAGGTTCCTCTAATTTCTGAGATGCGGCAGTTGGAGCTTCTAATGCCACATCGTAGCGGATTACACTAAAGTAAATAATGTGGTCAGTGGTACAAAATCAAAAATATTGTTTATATAACAACTCTCGCTCCCCAATGCAAGTTCTGCGTGGGTTACACGATTTTAAGTATCGTGCGCTTTTGATCGGATTACTTTCCGGATTACACAACGTACCTAGCATTATTGTTGCTTTGATTGATGCTATTTGCAGATAGACAATTAGCAGGTGGGGAAGGTGTAGATATTGATAGCATGGATTGATGAGTTGGATAGCTTTCCGTAAATGGACTGTAAGGTGATGATGATGCGAAGTGATTCAAAATCTGAGGACTTGAAAGTGGACTATTTATAGTTGAAGATGGGGAATGGTAATAATTGTATTGCGGTTGGTAGTAAAGTAATTGAGACGTGTGCTGGTGATGCTGCGTTGAATAAGACGGGCTGCAAACGAAAGAAAGAGGGATTAGACCAAGACAACAATAATGAGCGCACATTTATATACCTGTCAGGAAACAAAGAGGCTGCTGTTGGCTCTGAAAAAGTTGATTGAGTGCTGCTTATCATTGTTTATTGTGTAAAGCTGGTTTTAAGCTTGATGAAAAGAGAAGGAAAAATATAACGAGAAAATCCAAAACGTTTTTATGTGTCGAAGTCAATTAAACTCTAAATAATCGACAGCTGCTCCTTAATCATTTTGTAGTATATTTATTTTTATTTTTATTTTTGTCAACTGGATTAATTTAAATATAAAGGGGTTGCCCTTTTTTTCTCGATCTTTGCTTCCAGCACAACTATGCCACCTTCAGCATTACTTTCAGAGCTCTTTGTTCAATTGGTAAGGCCTGAGCCAAAAATGAAATGTGCTCAAATGCAGTATGTAAACACTCATTCCAGATCATACAACAAGCAAATTGACGTGATTTTTAGGGAGAAAATTTTTGCCATAGACCATCTTCCAATATGTTCTTTTTTTTCTTTTTGTCACTGAAAATCCTTAATTGTAATACAAAGACAGCATGGTCGGCATACCTAAAAAGTTTTTGATCAATGAATATATCTTTTGGACTCATTCTGTCAAAATAATCGCATGATTTTTCAATCATTGTGGCAGTGTACAAGGAAGCACAGACTTTCAAATATCACCAATGTCTTTCGTGCTATTAACATTATTAATAAATTTATTAGACGTTGGAAGCACATGGCCGATCTCCAAGGCTTTTTTTCTTGGATCCTTGGGTCTCTTGTTTTGTTTCATTGTAACACCATTATTTTGTTTGCTTACAGGATGCTTTCAATTATGTTGCACCCCTCTCCTTCAAATAGTCTTTTTGAATCTAACTGAGAAAGTTTAATTTCTCAAATCATATGAGCTGGTAAAGGCTTTTTGTGTTGCAGTTTGTCATTAAAAAATCAATAATAGAAAGCGTGATGATATCATTTACCATAAATTCTAGTAATTCATTCTAAATTGATAAGAGTCCTTTGCTTGGGAGGGTACCGTATCACAAACAAATTTAAAAAAAAAAGTCTTGTCTCTTTTCACAGAGCATAATATTGAAAGGTATATTATTATTTTTTTCCGATCAATTTTTTTGGCAAAATATGTTGTATACGGAATCATTTGTCCTATCTGCTGTGCATAGTATACTCGTTGTCACTACCTATTGTTATGTATTGCTGCAGGTTTCAAGTGTCTAGCAAAATCATTGACGAAAATGTAAGCCAAGTTGTTTCGCAGTTTATAATCAAAAGTAGCTGCGCTATCAATATCAAATTGGTCAAGATACACGATATTATATTGCTGATTTGGGAGGTTAGAATACAATTGTCAACCTTAAATCAGAAGAAATATCGACCCATTTTTCATCATTGATGGATAGAAAATATGCATTATAACGAATTGTATCTGGTTACTAAAAAGAATGAATTCATACATTATGTTAACATTGTTCAGAAAAAATTGCGGTAAAGTTTGGTTGTCTACTATGTGCCTTTGTTGCTGTGATTGGTACTTTAACATTTGACCACCATTAATAACCACAAAGCTTCAAGCATTAACAAGTTTCGCAATATTTGTCCAGGGCAGCCTAGTAAACGTCTAATAAACTTGGTCTATTACTGTATGTTAATTCAAAATGTTAATATAGAGCACATTAATAAAAAAAAATCAACTGTTGCCGAATAGAAAAACATGATTTTAGGTAAATTATGCGCATGATTAAAGTAAAACTAGTCTGAAAACAAATGAGTGTGAATAGACAGCTTACTTGAAACAATAACAGCATATGAAGGTAAATAACTTTTCGTAACATCTAAAAGGAAGAAATGATCAAATTTTGACATGACATGTAAAGATAGTTTCTGATTTGTACATTAAACAAATGATTGTCTCTGTGGGAACCTTGCTTCATCTACAGTGGCCCAAATCCGGTGAGTGTTCTAGATTGCACGTTTCATGTGACATAAAAGTTTGTTTTTGGAAGGGTGCTCGAATAAAAAAGCGAAAGTACTGTAAACCATTTAAAGGAAGGTATCGTGCTTAAGGTTGCGTGTAACAAATAAACAGCTACGGGCTGTGTTTCACAAAGGATTCAAAAACTTTCCCAAAAATACAAAATGTATCAGGAACTGACTCATCTTGATGAGATGTCTGATACCTGCACTGCAACATGATTTTGTTTCCGAGAGGGAGTACAAATGACTGATCATTTTCGTAGCAGAGAAGTATCACAAACAAATAATGGCCTTGGCCAATGCTGCTGAGCCTGCTGGTTCAAAGAAGCCCTTAATACATGGCTTAATTGTTTATCCATCTTAAACATAAAATATATAAAGGGCGGTATATATTGATTACACTTCTCAAGAGCGTCTTTTGCCATATTTGTCCAAACAACATACCGTCATCTTGATATGTACATTGAGCTTTTTAAACTCCAAATTGTGCTAATGCATAGGAAAGTATTTACTCGAAAATGCCAAAAAAAAACATTTTATCTGCACTCTTGAATGTGCGTTAGATTTTGGTCTGGAAACGTTGTTATATCGTCCTTGTAAACTGTAGAACACCATAAGTATGTGTAGCGAAAAAAAAAAGATTTACGTTGTACAAAGATTTAGCTATCCAGAGGTATTCAGGTCTATTTTAACAATTTTTCGTTGTACAAAATGAATTCCGTTTTGCTATATTTGAACATTGATCGAATATTATTATTATCATTTCATGTACGCGAGATATATAACAAGAAGCAGGCATTGAGGCATAGACAATGCTAAGATGATTTACCTGACAGTCAACTGTGTATTAGATGTATCAAGCCCTTAAAGTTGATTGCACGGCAAATAGAAAATTGCAAAAAAGTTCTCTATTAAATAAGAAAATAAGGGTCAATTATGTGATGAAGGATGGCTGTATCGTCAAACTTCACGTGAGGTTGTGCTGGGGGCTTCCTTCTGATGCGATAAAGGTTGTGCGCCAAAAGAAAAAAAGAAAAAAGATTTGCACACCCCCTCGTAGTTTTCGCTATTCCACCCTTTTACCTCTTTCTCTTTCTCTCTCTCTTTCTTTCCTCAAAATTTATTTATACTATTCCGGATAAACACATATCATTTTCTTCTACAAACTTTCAATTTCATCTTTTCAGTGAAAACAGCAAGAATTAGGATTTGAAAAATTCATTTTATTTCTGCAATTTTTTCAACCTAACCTCTGAAGAAAATTTGTAAGGATATCCTAAAGATTGAACCCCTCTACAAAAAAAAAAGGTTCGAATCTCAATCAATTTCAACGACAAAAAGCAGCAAATTCTATTGAATCTGTTTTTCTTAAATTGTTGAAAAAACCAACAGATTTAATATGTATAAACGCGCTTTACCGTTGATTTTCAAACTAACTCAAATCTTTTTGTTGCTAGTTCTTTGTGTATTCGTTACCTCCTTTTTTTTTTCTTGAAAATTAATCGCAATGTCAGTGTATAACCATCGTCCTATGGTGCCTGCGCCACAGAGCCGTGTCGTGGAAATGTTGGATTCGATACGAGGCGAATTTGACCAATTGGCTCAAGAGTTGTATGTTTGTAAGACTCAAAGAGATGACTTTGAACACAAGAGTAAAGTAGCCTGGTCAACTGGAATCGCAAGTGATGATTAACCAGATCATTTATATAGTGAATCAACAAATCTCTGAAATGAACAGTTTTCAGCAAAGTTTACTAGAGCTTGAACGTACTCAGCAAAGCCAAAAAAAACAGTAAGTTTATAATGATGCGCTGTCTGCTATCTATAGTAACGTTTGTCGCGTTTCTTGCTAGTTACGAGGATGAAATTGCTAGGCTTCGTCAACAGATTGAAAGCCGTGGTGGGCATCCTGGCATACCCTTATCTGGTCACCCTCAACAGCAGCCCCATCCTCAGCAACAGCAGCAACCACCTCATCCCCAACAACAGCAACAATCACATCAACCACCTCCTCCCAACATTGGACCTGGCTCCAATTACTTTGGTGGCATTATGAATGCTCATGGTAATCAAGGGCCTCCAGGTCTTGTGGCGCCACCTCAAATGGCGGAACAATCGCCTAACGGCCCTCAACAAGTTCCTCCACCTCAGCATGGGGGTTATCCTTCATCTCAGCCTCCTCCACCTCAACCACCTTCGGCTGCCAGTTCGTCAGCCGCCGGCTACATGAATGGTGGTGCTAATCCTCCTCCATCACAACAGCAGCCACCTAATGCTGGGTATGGTCAATCACCTAGTCGAGGTATACCCACACCACCAACTTCTGCTCACCCTCAACAGCAACAGCAACAGCAACCAAGGCAACAACAAGAATGGGGTAATGGATACGGTGGAAATTACCCTAATCGCTCTGGTTCATCAGCAGCCCCTACTTCGTCTCAACATCCCCCTCAGCAACAAAATGAATCTCCAAATTTGAAGCGTAAATCTGCTTCATCTGTACCTACTCCACCTCAAAATGTAAATACTGCTATGGTACCTCGCGGTGCTGGTGCTCCACCCAACAATAAGATTGCTAGCCCTTCTACAACAAATGCACAACAACATGGAGGTTTAGCTGATGTAGATCCTGAAAGTGTACCAGCTAATATGAAAGTAGAAGGTCAAGATTGGTTTGCACTGTTTAACCCTAAAACATCTCGTCAACTGAAAGTGGATTTGGCCCATACCTTAGACCATCCTAGCGTTGTTTGCTGCGTTAAATTTAGTGCTGATGGTCGTTATCTTGCTGCCGGCTGTAATCGTGCTACATTTATCTATGACGTTGCTACCTCACAAAGAGTTGCGTAAGTGTATTGTATGCCTATTTGAAAAGCTTTGTATAGTGACATATCTGGTTATAGTGTTTTGCAGGACGACAATATCAAGATGGAAGGAGATTTGTATATTCGTTCTGTTTGCTTCAGTCCTGATGGCAATTATCTTGCTACAGGAGCTGAAGATATGCAAATCAGAATTTGGGATATCCAAAAAAAACGGATCAGGAATATCCTTGTTGGTCATCAACAAGATATTTATTCTTTGGATTTTAGCCGCGATGGACGTATGATTGCATCTGGTTCTGGTGATTGTACAGCGAGAATTTGGAGCATGACAGACGGCAAATGTCTTCATGTACTTCGTATTACTGATCATGATCAAAAGGATCCTGGAGTGACGAGCGTTGCATTCTCACCTGATGGTCGTGTTATTGCTGCAGCAAGTTTGGATAAAATGGTCAGAATTTGGGATACTCAATCTGGCGTACTATTCGAGAGATTAGAAGGCCATAAGGACAGTGTTTATTCTGTCGCCTTCATGCCAGATGGTAAAATGCTTGTGAGTGGTAGCTTGGACAAAACTCTTAAATTGTGGCAATTGGGAACAAACGAAGGTCGTGGGCTGGGTATGGATAGAGATAGAAGCAAAGGTCCTTGCAAAATGACTTTTACTGGTCATAAAGACTTTGTTCTGTCAGTTGGGTGTACTCCTGATGGCCGTTGGGTTGTTTCAGGCTCTAAAGATCGGGGCGTACAGTTTTGGGATCCACGTACTGGCCAAACCCAATTCATGCTTCAGGGACATAAAAACTCTGGTAAGTCGTAATTACAGCATTTTTTATTGAATCATTTTTTTGAAATACTCTTTTTAGTAATTTCTGTTGCCATCAGTCCATCGGGTAGACCTCTCTTCGCTACAGGTTCTGGTGATAATCGTGCCAGAATTTGGAGCTATGATCCTATCAATGCTTAAAGTCTTTCTATATTCGCTGAATACATATCCTCTTTTTTTTTTAATTGTTTCTTTCATTCTTTATATTGTTTTCCTTTCTTTCAAGTGAACTGATTTGCTCATTTACCCCTTTCATTTTTTTTTTTTATATATAATCTGTCTTGTGCTTGGAAAAAAAGGCTGAAACATCTACCTTTTTCTTTAATGCTTTCATCTTGTTTTTATTGTAAAGAAATGCTATATAAAATAACCATGTTTGCTCATTTGTTTGCTTGATTTTGTATTTTATCGTTTTTTGGAATTATCGAGGATTTTTGTGTTCGATCTACCGTAAGCGTATACGAGACTGAAACATTTTATATTTGATTTGTTATGCAGTTTTTTACTTCTATAAACTGTCAAAGAATTCTCTTGCCGCATACGGTCGTATATACCTGATAAAAACTCACTCTTGATAACATCCGGCAATGATATGTGAGTGTAACTGTTTATTTATAAAGCATAGTTATGGCTGCAGAAATTATTTCCTAAATTTATTTATGGTTGCCTGGCTCAAGGGTGTTAAATTCCCCTAGTAATCTCGTGCATTTAAGAGTGATATTTTGATTGAAATAACGAGCATGGTTTGAAGTGATATTCCTGTGTGCGCTCTTCCTCATCCTCGTCTGTGTAACACTCAGTATCAGAATCTTCTGGTAGTTGTATAGGACCTTTTTCTTCATCAGTTTGTTCGGACTCATGATGAATGTAAATATAAAGAGCATAACATGCCAATAACCCAATTATCTACCCATTGATGAGATAAGCCTCTTATTGATTCAAATTCAATGACATTTACCTGAATTATTTTCACAACCCATAAACCAATGCCCCATAAAATTATAGTTGTTCCAAACATTTCTGATAAAATAGGATAACATGCCTTGATATCATCCACATTCTCTGTCAATATATAAGCAGGGTGATCAAAAATAGTGCTAAAACCTTGACAATGCCAAAGATTTTGAATATTTTCCAATATAAACAAGCTATCTTTATATGTGGCTTGCCATGAGAGTTGCAATTGATCCATGATATAAGCCTCTTGATCTAGTAATGCAAGAGTAGCGTATATCCATTGGATTACAATAAGTATAGTCAAAGGGGCAAAGTACTATAATATCAGACAATTTAATCACTCTATCAGCTACAAGTATGTTGTGTTTCTTACCCAATGAATATAAGTTGTACATGTCATCGCAAGACCAGCTGTATACAAGATGATAACGAGCAAATGAAGCCATTCTACTTGAATTTTAATAGACGGCATTATTTCAACTGCCAGGTTACTGGAGTATTGTCGATCAAGAGAAAAATCGTCGCTGTAGATCACTTGCAGCATGAGTATTGCTGTAATACACTAGTGTATTTTAAGATTCTATAGACATTTAGCATTATATGAAAAGCTTACTGTTATGGAGAACAATGCAATGATAAACATCCATTTTCGGAGGCCGTATGAAATCATTCCTGGATGTGGCAATATTGAAAAAAAGAAAGACAAAAGTTTTGACAACGAGGAAAAAAAATGTGAAATTAATCTTCATTCTTATATGCGCATTTTTTACATGTCTACATATCAAACATACGGTATGTTGATCAGAACTTGATCTGATTGATTGGAAATCAGGTTTCTGTTTGTATTATGGAACCCCCCCCCCCCTCATTTCGTTTGTACCCTGTTGTCATAAGAGCAGAAATAACATGCGGTGTCGCCATGATAACAGATCCATTAAATGCGAAGAAACTTGTTAGTAGTATCATCTCTCTAATATATTTCTTCTTTTTTTTTGATGTTCGTTCCAAAATGATGATTTATTTTCATTTGGTGAATACTTGTTTGTAACTGTGGCAAATAAATTTTTTGAATAAATTATTCCTAGGCTTTAGCAGAAAGGTTGACTTCAGGGTTGAAGAAAAGAGATTCTTTGCCCCAGAAGAAATCACGGGCACGGAAGTTGATATAAGGGTACTTGACCCATTCCTTGGGGTGATGCTTTTGGTGTTCATGGTGAGCTTCGTAGAGATTATAGGCATTAAAACTGGCAGCAGCAAGACTATCGACATAAATTAGTACATTTTGCATACCAAAGTATGTATGAATTTACCAAGGGATAGTAACAAAGATGGAGATCTTCTTCCAAGTACCAGCAGCATCTATATATTTATTAGCATTGAATCATATCAAACATCGAGATCATTATTTACCAGCAGCATGATGTTTAATGGCATCACGTTCAGCAGTGAAACCACCATCAACAACAGTAGATTGGAAACGAACGCCAGCACGCTTGATAGAAGCAGTGACTTGAGAGTTGAGGATACGAGAAGCCATTTTTTATAAATAGAAGAGAGGGGAGAGAGTTTTTGTATCAAGTCAATGGGAAGGGGAGATATCTATTGTTTTCATTACTTCCCCGCTTCAATTCGCTAATGATGTGCAAGCAAGGGATATTTCCCATTACGACGTCACCTTTCTCAATTGTAAATCTCCATAGTATTATCAAGGCATCAAGCATGCAGTTGCCGACTGTTCATACGAATTATAGTCGATCAGTGTGTTGGAGTCTTTCACAATTGAATATCGCTCCAAAATTCTAAACCTGCGTGAGGTTAAATCCTTACAAAAAGTTACTTAAGTAGGTTACATTTATCGAAAATTGCGATTAACTCAGTGTTTAGGCATTTCCAAAGTTTCTTAATGTTTTCAAGTGATATAACATTTTTGAAAAGAATCTAAGATTAAAACAGAATTCTTACTGTGTAGAAAAATGCGATATTCATTATTGCAGACTCCTTGGTGAATCGCGATACAAACAATTGAGTGGAAAGGCATTACAATGATCAAAAGTATTACGGGGAAAATATGCACCACAATAATATATAATAATGAACAAGTGCAAAAAGATTGAATCAAGATTCACAACTTGATGACAAGGAAAGGATTGAGTAGAAGCAATTTAATAACCTTAAAACTGGGCACTTCCCGAATGTATGTACTAATGAAATTTTTTTGCCCTTTTTTTCTTTTTTTTTTAGTTGTTTTGATTTACTAGACTTTAAATGTATGGTAGTTGAAGTAGACATCAAACAACCAAGACAAATAAAACGTCTCACTTTTGATAAAAAAAGTGTAAAATAGAAGCCCTATGCGGGGGTCGAACCCGCAGCCTTGAGATTAAAAGTCTCACGCTCTACCGATTGAGCTAACAGGGCTTTTTGATGATTTTTGACATTTTAATTTATATATATATGTACATTCGTTTGCTGCTGTGCAAGTAATCAGAACGCTTCGTAAATTTCCTGGTTGCAATTAAATTGGAATCAATTTTATGTGAAAATAAAAAAAAACAAAAAAAATAAAGCCAGAGAAATACAATTATAGTCTTTCCGCCTTTATTTTCAATTAAAAGAAAACTGAAGAAGGGATACATACTCTGTAAGAGAGCTTGTATTTATTATACTACTTGTAAAAAATGTTGTGCCAGGTCTTGAAAATGAGCACAGCAGGTGATTTTATGTGATATAAAATATAAGAATGTAATAAAGACTTCGTTTACCAGATACAAAACTATTGATTTATTGATTGACAAGAAGCTGTCTATTCATATTAGAATAAATCTATCTAAATCAATCTATAAAATACAATCACACTACGGCCGAAGTAGTATGCACATTATTACCTTAATATGCCCAAGTGGGCATACCACTAAAGCCTAAGCTATTATGCACAGTGAATATGGTTAATAATACATTAATATGCACAATGTGCATAATAGACAAAACAGCACATGTTGTTGTGCCAGTGTCAAAGGGCGCAGCGTAATGTTATGTAAATAAGATTTGTATAAAGTAATAAAGACTTTCTGAATAAAACCAGATACAAAACTGAAGACTTTTATTGACACAAGATATGATCTCTATTTATACTAACATATATCCCAATCAATGTTTATCCACATAACATCTGAT
>MU619286.1:0-37984 GCA_025201805.1 Parasitella parasitica
TTGAGTCTGCTGATATGTAGGTTAGCACAAAGTTAAGATGCTAGTTACGCAGTATTGTCGTACATGTTAAATTGCGAGAGTAGAACATTTATCCACAGTTAAAGTATATAAAGGCTCATCTACCTGGCCAGTAGATGAACTGCAGCTTTATACACCTGTCGATTTGATAATAAAACCTATACCTTATCAAGTTGACTTTATTGTTTTTTTATTATAATTTTTTTTCCGTGAATCCATATAACAATTTATGCAGATTCCACAAAGGATATTACAGTATGTTACTTGCAAATTACTCTTATCGATTAGTATCGACTAGTATTTTAAAGAAGTCGTCAAAAATTTACGTAGTTGTAAAAAGTATAAATAGCAGATGCAAAGTTGAATCTTTAATAAAGTAATCTCAAGTTTTCGTATCTCGTTAATTCAAAGTTTTATTTTATATTTTTCTTATTTTTGATCTTGCAGATCTCAACGCTTGCAGCTTATCCCTTGTTTGTAAAAGATTTACCAACAGTTAATATCATGATCCGTACATTATTATAATTATATTAGAAGATATGACATATGTAGCCTTTATATGGATAAAACATTTACACTACTATGCTCACTTGCTGCGACAATCTCTATTTTTAATATATTATTATTGTTATATTAATAACAAGAACACAGCAAAATAAACACAATTCAGCAAGGAATAGAATTTTTAATTCCCATTCAAGTTTCGGATTTTTGAACAGTCGGTGTTAAATCAGGTATATCTCATTTTTAAAAACTAATTAAAAATATATATAAGCTTTAGAAAGCTATAAAAAAAAATATGTGCGTATGCAACAAAGCGTGAAAGAAATGGTCATGTATTTTAATTTGAAATAAAAGCTTTTTCAACAGAGTAAATCATGTTGAAAGTCGGGCGAAATAGCTTGAATCAACCAAATTAGGAGATTCGAAATCCAAAAAAGGCGATTTTTTAAGCTGAACACTCTGTTCTATTTAAAAATATGTTAATATTTATACTACTTTGCAGCAAGTGAATATACTAGATTGTACTAGCGCAATCCAACCAGTAATAAGCAACCTGAACTTGATTCTTTTTAGATAATAGTAAACATTCAGGGCAAGACAGAAAGTAAAACATATTGCGATCATCTTGAAAGTGTTTTACATTATTAGGGACTACCTCGTTGTGACATCCGTCGCCTGACAAAGTCAGTATGCATCAATACAACTGCCATATATATTCCATGCCCGCAGACAATTCAAACTTCATGCCCGAATCCATAGCAATATCATTATTCGTAGCAATATCATTTAGTATTAATACCTTAACAGTTTATAACAATGAAGAAACATCCATTTCAACTATAAATCTACTTATAGCAACCTTTCAAATATTACACTCGTTGAATAGAATGGGCGAATGAGAGTGCGATATTACAATTTTTAGTAGAATAAATATACAATAATAAATAGTCGTTAGATCATTTAGTTGCTAAATGTACATATAGCGGAAGAGAGGGTCATAGAAGAACTCACGATGATTGACCCATAAACCTAAAAAGAAAGTATGAATACATTGTTCTGTATTCGATGTTACATGTTTACTATATGATAGAACATACGACGATATTTAACCATAGATCCGATCAGGAACGGTTTATGCAATGATAACTGAATTGAAGTATCATGGTAGTCATGGTCATTCTATGGATAAAACTCTAACTCACAAGATAATACATGGTTAATGTAATGATTTACATTATATGATGTCTCATTTTACATGAAACATCCAATTATTATAAATAGGTTCAACTTTCACCAGCTGTTGGAACTTTACTGAAAATATCTGCTTAATTCTAATTCTTCTAATCTTGATCTTATTTATCACTATAATTGAAAAGCATAGTTAGTTTCATTATGCATACAATTGATCTGCCACTTCTGATCAACATCTACCATTGTAAAGGAGTTTATCGCCATAAACTTACCTGTACACATTGCTGTCAATTACTACTTGTCCAGTAATATCCACGAATATTATTTAGTAAATAATGACCCAGATAGTAATGTCAGCAATTAGAAATGCCAACTTGCTATTAACATAGTTCATCATTCTACCCTTTTGCTACTAGATAATTGTACTCCATCACAATTTATTCTATTTTTTATATAAAATAATCGGTAATATTTATTGGGTTCGATCGGGGACGGTTGCCATGACAACCAAGTGCTTATATGGAATATAATGTATAGAGCATATACACTTGAAAACAGTAAAATTTGTAAAATTAAACTTTGAATCAGAACCATTATATTATGGATTAAGCCAAATTACTGGGGACATGATTTACCCTCCATAATATCATGGTGAGTATCACTAATTGTCAATCCCCTAAAATTATGGTAAAAATACTTACTCCTTTTCCAGCTTGCGCCGCAGTGTTAACCGCCTTTTAACTGTGGTGCAAAATAGGATAGGCTTTGGTGAGGGCACACCAAGTACATTGTCATTTGCGAAAATACAATGATGGGATATACTCAATAAAAAGCATTTATTATACAGATCGACATAATACCTGATGCAGGTTTTCCAGTGTTTAGCTAGCCACAGAACATAGACTGCTTTTACTGCCTGATAATTAGCATAGCTTTTCTTTTTTTTTTCGAATATTGTTTATTTCCTATTAAACTTGAAATGACAGACATTGTAGAAACTGGGAAAAAGAGAGGCTCCTCCGCGTTGGATGCAGATCAAGACAAAATTGCAGAAAAAACTTCAAAATTTGGATCAAGACTGTTAAAAAATGACAATGATGTTTTTTCTCACAATGCTTGGTAACGTATCCTGTTGCAGCTTGCGAAAATATAGTATTAATCAAACATAAGTGCAGGGATCATGTTGATTGGGATCAAGAGCAAGAAGATATGGCAAAAGAAAAAGTGTCTCAGCAGTTGGAGAACCCTGTTCCTGAAGAAGAGCAAGGTAATATTGGACGCACAAATAAGACAACCTATTGATATGGCCACATTGCAGAGCAATATTATATAGAACCTGCCGAGTACTGGAACAAGTTTTACGAAAAAAACGAAAACAAATTTTTCAAAGATCGCAACTGGTTAAAGAACGAATTTCCTGAACTGTTTGAGACAAGCCTAGAAAATGCTGGTAAAAAGCGAGTGTTTGAGATTGGATGTGGAGCAGGCAATAGCATGTTTCCATTGTTGGATCAAAGTCGAAACCCAGACTTGTTTGTGTATGCAGCAGACTATTCTTCAAAAGCAGTGGATGTTGTTCGCTGCAATCGACACTATGATCCCACAAGGTCATCAGCATTCGTTTGGGACTTGGCTAGTAAAGAGATACCAAAGGAGATAGAACCTGAGTCGCTGGATATGATTGTACTCATATTTGTATTATCGGCATTAGCACCAGATCAATGGGATCAGGCAATCGAAAACATCTACAAAATGCTGAAGCCTGGTGGAATGGTCATGTTTAGAGATTACGGTAGATACGATCTTGCACAGTTAAGGTTTAAAAAGAATAGACTTTTAAAAGAGAATTTCTACATTCGTGGTGATGGGACAAGAGTTTATTTCTTTACGCCCGAAGAGATTGCCAAAATTTTCGAAAGATTTGTAATCAAGCAAAATGCTGTAGACAGAAGATTGATTGTGAATCGACAAAAGAAATTGAAAATGTATAGAGTTTGGCTTCAAGGCAAATTTCGAAAATAAAACGCCTGTTTGTCATAATCGATGTATAGCACTTCAAATAGGACATTTAGAGCATCTCCAACGGAGATGCTAATTTTAAAAGAAAATTGGTGAGAGGATGATACTTTCTTTTTTTTCTTTGGACAATTTTAGTCACCTGTAATGGTGTATAGGATAAACCGAACACCTATGGCGTATCAAAGAGTAATATCAATGACACACAATGCTTGCAATTATTATTTTGATTCAGAATGCTGGAATGGTGAAAGACAAGCGTCATTGTATCTTGTTGCATGTAAAAATATTTTGAGGATGTTTTTTGCAGCCATTCTTTTTTGCAGTTGTTGCAGACATGACTGGTGAGGTATTCGTCTACCATTTGGACTGTAACACCACGATTTTCTTTACATTTTTGAAGAGCTTTTATGATAGTCTTTGTAGGTCCAGATCTTTTGCCTCTCATGGTAGGTGAAAATCTTCCATCTTCATAGGCAATGATGGTTTTATTTGCCTTCACTGAGCCATCAAGTGGTGGAGGGCGGGAGTAAGAATTGTTGTTTCTCATTGTTGTCTTCACATTGGTGGACGCACCCGTACGATATTTGATGCTATCATGAGTAAACATCTTGACTATTTCGCTGAAGGCTTTTTGCTTCTTTCTATAACATCTAAACTTTAATTTTGAAGACCTATTCCATTTGGTTAACACATTTTTAAAATTTGTGCAAGAGTTTGCTACACTCACCAAAGGCCTCTGTTATAAAATTCATACATTGTATCGTAGGATTGTATACGCTTTCTGCAAGCAATCAAGAATTTTGAAACTTCTCCGGTTTTTAATGAATCCAGTTCTGTTACCATTCTATGAGTGTTTGTGTGCTTCGCTTGATGAATCTTTCGAATGTGAGCTGCATCATTAAACCCACACAAGTGATAATACTCCTTTTGACTATAAGTGATCTCACTCTACCAGCTTGATCAACTATAGTAAAAACCGTGCTAATTCCAGGGTCTACCGCCCACACTTGGCAATCATTGTCAACATCTGTTTTCAGGTCAGATGGCTTTACGGGAAGAGAGTCTTTCTTCTTTTTTGCTGTAATTCTTGAGAAGAGAAGAGAAACTGAATAACCATCCGTGTAGATAGCATTCCTAATATAACTTGATTAGTTCTAAGGCATTACTAAATTAAAACTATATGAACTTACTTAAAGATCTTCTTTCCATTGTATAAAGTTTAACCAACTATACAAACTTTATTAAACATTTTCTAAAATGGCCAGTATTTCTGTCCTGAATGCTCATATTAATGTTAGAAGTGCGAGGTTCATAGTATGAGATATATAAATGTGGGTTGAATAAAAGTAATGAGCACCAGCTCCTGTTTTGAAAGTAGAGCGACTTTGCGTATAGAAGAAAAGATAAGAGTAAAATAGTAAAAGAGACTACAATGGATTCAAGAGCCAGAGACAAAAAAGCAAAGCAACAGTAAGTAAGCAGAGACAATTACCAAAAAAGCAGACAAAACATTTCCGGGTTGTAAAAAAAAAAGGTTGCTTTAAATGGCTTTTTGTTTAGCATCTCCGATGGAGATGCCCTTAATAAGTGAAACAAATCTTGAATTTTTTTCATAGAGATAATGTAATTCTCCCTTTCTCTCTGTCACCCTTCTTTTGTCCAAATATGCACATAATGAGCAAGTCGACGGGTGCTTTATTTTCTAACAAAGAGCTGCTCAAACGCCGTCGTAAAGACTACAATTTTAATGACAGTAATTCCACAATCGACCATGTCAATAGCACTTTTACCAAGGCAGATAAAGTAGCTACTGATAATAGAAAAGATTGGTGCATATCTACTTTACTGACTATGTGGACATGTTATATCAGATTTTGGAAATTATCGCAGCCATCATCCGTAGTGTAAATGTGCCATGTCACTTGTGTACCAGCCCCTAATTGAAAATTCATAGGTTCGACGAGGTACATTTTGGTGGTTTCGCCACCAAGTACATTAACAAAACCTTTTTTATAGATGTCCATCCTCCTGTAAGTCTAATTGTTAAGTTCACGCTGACATATATTTACAATATGTATAGCTGGCAAAGATGATGATCGCCTGGGCTGCTATGGTTGCTGGATTTGATGGAAAATTTGAATTCAAAAGAATTGGAAGGCAAGTAAATGTAATGCGACGGTAGCACCAAATATGCTGAAAATAGGATAGCGATTATCTCGATCCCAAAGTGCCTTATGTACAAATTCGTGCGTTCTGTGCATTTTATGGCATCTTGGTTGTTCCAATTTCCTATTGGAGCATGCGTGCGTGTGATCTGTCCATTCCCACCGCTTTCTTGACAGCCATTTTGCTTTGCTATGGTAATAATGTGCACATTTATATTGCTATATTCATATTTATGCCAGTTGTCTTTTTTTTTCTTTTTTTTATTAGAGAATGGCCTTGTTATGAATAACCGCTTAATCTTATTGGATTCCATTCTGCTATATTTCACTGCGTTTACCCTGTTAATGTGGTTTAATTTCCGTAAACATAAAAATCGCGCCTTTTCTGTTTGGTGGTGGATTTGGCTTACATTGACTGGCGTTGGATTAGGTGGTACTGTTAGTTGCAAGTGGGTTGGGCTACTTACCATTGCGACCGTTGGCTTAGCTGTCGTGTATGAATTGTGGAATATGTGGGGAGATGAAATGGTTTCCAAGGTGGGTTTCTGACATTTTTAGAAGTGTCATCTGAGAGTCGAAAGTATTTAATCCATGTTTACAGTGCAAATTCTTCAAACATGTCTTTGCTCGTGCGGTTTGTTTAATTGTCATCCCTCTGGTCATCTATATTGGCCTTTTCAAAGTTCATTTTGATATGCTTCCTTTGTCAGGAAGCGGGGATGCGGCCGTGTCCTCCGAATTTCAGACTTCCTTGACAGGGCACAAGTTTCCAAAATCATCTCAAGCAGGTAAGATAGACTTCAAGGACCATACAAAATGTCTAAATACATGATTGTAGATGTTGTGTATGGCTCAAGGATCACTTTGAACCACTTAGCTTATCGTGGTGGTTACCTGCATTCTCATGAACATCAATATCCTCATGGAAGTAAACGTGGGTGGGTTTTCATTGTTTTCAAAGTGCACTATTTCCTTACCCTGTGCTTTCTTTTATAGAGCAACAAGTAACTGTATATGCCCATGTGGATGAGCAAAATATATGGATCATTGAGGAGGCACACCGAACCAATTTCACAGTTCCAAAATTTGTTAAAAATGGGGATATAGTGCGTCTTGTACATGCCAAAACTTATAGACGTCTTCATACTCATGATATCCGCCCATCTACAAACGACAAAAAGTATCAACATGAAGTCAGGTATATATATATATATATTGTCTGTTTATTGCATACTGTTGATGCTCAGTTTATTTATTTAGTGCCTATGGCTATAAGGGGTTTGAGGGAGATGCAAACGATAATTGGCGTGTTGAAATCATCAACAATGGGTCTAATATTGCTGTTGGAGATCGTATTCGTGCTCGTCGTTCCGAATTCAGATTGATTTCTACAACTCAAAAATGTGCCTTGTTTTCACGTAAACTCAAACTTCCGGATTGGGCATATGGTCAACAAGAAGTAACATGTATGAAGGATGCCCTTTATACAAGATCTCTTTGGAGAGTGGAAATGTCAACTAGCGACCTTTGTAAGTAGACTGATAAGAATAATTTGAAAAGAAAGGAATCCAACCTGTAGGATAGTGCCCGAAGATACTGAAATGATTGAGTATGAAAGCAAAGGATTCTTGGCTAAAGTTTGGGAGCTGCACAAGGTAATGTGGAAGGTTAATGCAGGTTTGCCCGCAAATCATAAATTTGCTTCTAGACCCAAGGTAATTGGCACAGACAACATATAAATTACTGGATTTGGAATGAAATTGTCATTAGGATTGGCCCTTTCTTCGCCGTGGTGTCAGCTTCTGGACTAAAGACAACCGTAAAATATATCTACTGGGCAATCCTGTTGTATTTTGGAGCTCTACTACTTGCGTTATCATATATATCGCATTAAAATGCATTATTTGCATACTCGAAAAGCGGCAAATTCGTACTGATTATTTCAGTGGAAATTGGCCTAAATACGACGCTGCTGCTGGTTTGTTATTTGTTTCTTGGGGAATGCACTTCTTTCCTTTCAACTTGTTTGGTCGTCAGCTTTTCCTTCATCATTATATGCCTGCGCTTTATATGGCCACACTCCTTGTTGGTGTCTTTTATGAGATGCTTACTTACAAAATGTCAGCTAAAATTCGTTGGACTTTGGTTGTTGTGGCAACTATTGTTGTCATCTACGTCTATCGAATCTTTCTTCCAATTACATATGGTGAGCCTTGGTCAACCAAAAAGTGCTTGGAGGCTACATGGCGTCCCACCTGGGATATGGGTTGTCCATGGTATGATCTCAAACCCAGAAAGACAGTAACGGGAAGACTTAAACCAGCATATGTTCCCAGTATTGAGCATTAAGATGTTGATTATGGACTCCTCAATGTCGCTGAAGCTAAAGATCAAGATCCTCCGGGTGTGGATACAAAAGTACCCGCAAAAAAACCTAAGAGCTCCTATGATAAAATCGAGACTAAAAGTTTTGAAGAAGCATTAAAGAGGGGCATTTTTCTTTCTAATAAACCTTTTTTTTTTATTCTTATTTTGCACTACAAGATGTTCGATGCTTATACCACAAAATCATATGATCTTGAAAGGTATACACTTTTTGAAAAAGAAAACCAATGGCAGCAAAAACTTTCTACAGTGTTGGAATGTTGCTCTTAATTATCTGAAAAGAACGATATCATAAAATATTGGCCTTTAAGAACTACAAAATCATATTTTCGTTTGATGAATTCGAGTGCCAAAGTGTTAGTAACTATTTAAACTATTCCTATAACTACTACCATGTATAATTACGACCGGTGTGTCTTTTTGACACTGCATCCGAACCGGACATTTGCATTTTTTTCGAATATTTCATTTGTCTCGCTTTTCAAGAATTGTCTTCTAGTCTTTTTTCATGTGAAATATATACAATGAAACAATCGCAGCAAAAACCACGGCATAGGAAAAAGGTAGCAATAGGGGACGAGTTATATCCATACGGACAAGCGCAACATAAAGATCGGTTCATTGATCTAGCGCAGGCAGCATTGGAGGAGGCCAATCTAGAAGAAGAACGAAAAGGCGTAATACATGAAGTGATGGAAGCACTTATAGCAAAATCAGGAGCACCACTTGTTGCCGAGGTTATATCAGAACAACTACGTAGTCAGGATGTTATTGAGAGGATAGCTGAGAATCACGAAGAAGATCGACAACGTAATACTTCAAGCCCACATATGACACGAGTTGATTCAACGGACAGCGTAAATTCTTTAAAAGCGCCTGACGATGAAGAATTGGAACAGACGGATGAAAAATCCACAGTGAAAGAACAAGATGACCGACCTGAAAGATTGGTGCTGTTTGCAGAATATCTGTGGCGATTTTTCCGAGTTTTATTGTTGGCTAGTCTGGTTGGGCTTGTATACCATTTCTTGAATGTATGATGTTTTTATATTAAAAAAATGACCAAGCGATTACATTTGGATACATAGTGGCTTGATTACCATTTTGAGACAGGAAACCGACATACTTTATTTATTGAAATTATGTTGATGGTGATGAGGAGGAGGAGAAAGAGGAGCAGGAGCAGGGAGAAGGGGAGGGGTCATGAGAAAGGGATTATTCGTATCAGGGTTTTCTGTGTTTGACTGTTGCTGCTGCTGCTGTTGCTGCTGCTGCTGCTGCTCTTGCTCCAGCTTGATCTGCTTGACTATCTCTGGAGGATACTGAGGGTTGTGATCGCCGTATTTCTTGAGATAATCCTTCTCTCTTTTGAACAGCAAGATGTGGGGTTCAGGCTTATATACCATGTAATGCTCCCAGCCCGTTGATTGATGCACTCCAAAATCAATCCACTGCTTGGGTTGTAACAATTGGCCTTGCGGTAGCCATCTGGCTAGATTGTTTGGCAATACGACATGTCTATATTCAAATTCGTCATCAAAATAGTATTTTGAATACACAATGTGTTGTGGCAATTCTTTCAAGTCTTTTTCCCTCTGCAGTTTCTCTAGCTTCAGCTCTTCTTCGGATTTTTGGGGTTGATTTGGCAATCCAAGTCGAGATTTCTTGATGTATTTTTTTCTTATGAGCAATTTGCGTCCTCTTGCTTGAATTTCTTTGATTTCATCGATTGTCTTGGGCATGAGATTATTGTATTCTTTCAGATTAGTTCCTTCATTTTTTGCTGTGGAAGCATTACTTGCAGCCTCCTTTGTATTTGGTGTGGGATTTTTGCTTGTATTTTTATTTTCACTGCGAGGGTTATTCTCATCGTTATTCATACTGGAGACAAGGTGTATTTGGAGAAAGAAAAAAAACAAGCCCAAACTTAAGCAGTCCATGTCATAACTCTTTAGTTGACGCGTCTGTTTAGGCTTGTACATGATAGCATGGCATGGCCCCAATGCCCAGCAGCAAGGCGCTTTTTGAGGATTCTAGAGCAATCCTACAGATGGTTTCTACTTCACAGAAAAATTACATCAAAACACAAAACAAATAAACGTGCCAAGACAGATTAAAAAATCAGTGTAATAAATCATGATGACTAAATATGCAGATATTGAATGCAAAGCACTGGATTTGGACAACAGAGACGAGACAACATTTGTGAGAAAAATAAAATAAAAATATGAGTATAATTGCTACTGCAAATTGCGTGCTGCTGGATGCTTCACTGTTGTAAGCTCAAGCATGCTAACAAGATGTCGAAAAAACCAAGGCACCCCACACATTTATATTGCACATTTTGTTTGTATACCCAGAAATAAGGGATCGGAAGATCGACAGATATGGTAATCTAGTGTGCTCTCAACCGTCGTGGCGTGTTTTCTGGTCCCCCCATTGTTATTTCACCATGCCAATATGAACTTTAAAATGCTGCAAGCCCAGCTTTTTTTCAACTCACAAGGGAATCATTTCATTGACAATATTGCCACCTAATCTCCTTTTTTCCTGCTTTTGATATGTGGCGAGTGGATTTTTGTTATATAAATACAGATCCAAAAATTGAATTAAAAAAAAAGCCCTCTTTATTTCCCTCTTTATTTAATATTAAAAAAAACAAATTTTATCATTGTAACCCCACAAATACACACACACAAACATTGTTGATCTGTCAAAAAATAAATTCATGAACATTTATCCCTTGTCCTATTCTTCATTAAATCAGCTTTTTGTCAAGTCAACTAGTGATTTAAATTGGATGCACCAAGCAATGTCGCTCAACAACAGTAATAGCTCTAGAAAACGCCAGGACCAAGAAGTCTGCAATGCGATCGACAAGTTCCAAAATGACCTGGATCACTTGTTTTATGAGTGGAATACAATCAACATTGTATTAGAATCTACTCGAAACGCATTCACTGTCAATGAAAATTCATCTGAAGAGCATTTGGATCAAGTTGACAAGGAGCTGAGCATAGCGTATGACGATTTGATGGCGCAAGTCAGACATCTGGATCGAAGACTAAATAAAATGACATTGGAAGTACACCAAAAGTTGCTTCAGCAGCCGCCATCTGTGTCACCACAACCCCCACTCAACCACTACTAATTATTTAGCCCCTTTAAGAACCCACACTGCCTATTATACGCTCCTTTCTTGTGTCGCACACTGTATTTTCATGTCCTATTTTATACATATTATTCTTTTTTTGTATATGCCTTGCTCTGCCATATATGTTTTCTATCTATGACTTATATGATGATTATCCAAACCACAATATCTCTATGTATTTCTCCTCTCCAATTACCTATGCTGTCTATATATAAATAAATAAACATATACATATTAAACTTTGATTGGTATTCCCGAGTGTGCAGTGCAATGTAATGTATCCCAATTAAACCACCAATCATAATTGATCAATAATGGTACCTGAAAATGACATGTAAAATATTACTGTCTATCCATCCAAGACGCAATATGAATACATTTATTGTGTAAACATGCTCTTATTATTTCAAGAGATCGTCGTTCAGTTTGCAATTTTACATATATTCGGCCAAAGGAACGGTTCTTTTTAGAAACAAGTCGGCCTAATTCAAGAACATCCCACTCGAGCTCCCGTAGCCCATCGATTGTATAGTATATGACGTTGATGCAACTTTACATATATATATATGTATTGCGAACTATGTATATGGCATCAGCTTTTTCTTTCTCTTTTTTATTTTACTTTATTTTATCTTATTTTTTAGTTTTTATTTTTTTATTTTATCTCATCTAGTTATATACAAATAAACACCATGGAGCCTTCATCAGCGTATGATGACAGAAGAAAGTCATCTTGTGCTACTATTGTTCCTCCCTCTCACTCGAAATTCAATGCAAGAAAAATATCCTTGATCCCACTTCAAATTAACACTTCTGGGACCAAGGCTCTGTTTTATGATACTGGGAGCATGGCCGAGATATCGCCTACCACAGTCGTATCCTTCAAGAAAGAACAAGCACAAAATACCCAGGAATCTAGGGACACTTGGATCCGAAAAATAAAGCTAAAACTAAAGCTGGAGAAATGTCCAAAAAATACAGATAAAGGTATCCATTTCAATAACTCCCATACTCAAGAAAAGCAACACCAGCAGAACGATCAGAGCAGCAGGGTTGTCCGACATTCTTATAGTGATCCTCGGCTTTCTCCGGGTTCTACTGCTGTAGGCGACGACGACGAAGAGCAGGAGGGTTATTTCACTTCAGTATCCAGAAAAAAGTCCAAGAAAACCCCTCGTGGATGGATTGCTGCTGTACTGATGATTGTTTTTGGAGCATTGATTGCGGTAACATTTGTCTTGGTAGGCCTTGGAAAAGCACTTGGTGGAAATAGTGATGCAGCGAGTATCCAAAGCAACTCTACTAGGACGCCATCCTCAAAAATAGCAACTCATAGTGGCATTTCAGTTGCTACAAGCAAATTCCTTGCTTCGCCAACTTCAATACCATCTTTATCAAGCAGCCCGAAAGAAGCTGTTGTGAAAGTGACAAAGGCCATTGCACTAATCCATAAAGTTATCAGTCCAACTCCTATTGCGTCTTGATCCTTATAATATTAATGTAAATATACACATATATAATATCATAAAATGCGGGTTTGCTATCGGTATATACCTGATTGCTAACTTGTCGCTGTCAATTAAACCGGTATTTCAACGGTGTTGATTGACATCATTTTCTCAATGCATCGTTGTTACATAAGCAAAATCACTTATATTCTATCATGTTATTCTTCTTTGAAAGGCTGGCTGAAGAGATAATTGATTCAAATTGGGAATATAAAGCCCCTAAAATGAAAACCATCTTGTTAATCATTTGATGGCAATTATGTCTTGATTCCAGGATTAGACATGTTGGATCTTGGCACAACAAAACAAAAGTACCGGATAAAAATTTTAGTGATTTCTCTCCATTCTCCTTATTAGTACTCTGTCCCCCACCCCCCCCCCCATTACTCCCGTTCAACCCCTAGAAACACAGGGACGTTTTTAATCCTTACACCCTTGGCATATGCATATGTATCTTTGCCGAGAGATCTGCACGATAGAGATGAATTAAAATACATGTGATTTTACAATGGACGCAATAGTTTTTAGTAAATTTTAATCAATTTTTCGGATCTGCAGATCGTTTGGGTTTAGTGGATTTACAGTCAAGCTGGTTGATTTTGGCAGTTTAAAAAAAATAAATGTCGTTAGTAAAAAAGTGAATGTCCTTTGGGCAAAAACAAATGTCACTAACCTAAAAAAAAACACCAGTATGCCAAAATTCATAATATAGGTTTGACTATATGCAATGTGCAATTATTAAGAATGAACTTTTTCATTATACTTGTATCCATTTTAGAATGGAATACAAAATGTGATATGCTCCACAACTCATGTCGCCATAGGAGATATCTAGTCAGACCCACAGACTTACCTGTGATTCCCACAAACATTGTAGTAAACCCAATCTGTATACATGCCCAAAAAAAGAGCCCCCGAAGACCAAACTTCTCGTTTTATGGTTTGACGAAGAAGGGTGAGATTATTTGCATACAATATGTGATATCTTCACACAAATGAAAATTATGCTATGCATAAGCCGTAACTCAAGCCAAGAAATGAGCATATAGATCTGTAGCAACGTTATCAGCTTCTAAAACCGACCTTGCTACTTGCACCATCAGCATACAAGGAAGAGTAAACGAAGATTGACTGCAAGTTACTATCCTCAATGTATCTATTCAGTGCACTTAGATATCTTTTTACGCTTTGGATTGTATAGTAATATACCTGTCTTGATGCCGCTCTGTTTAGATAATGTAAACAACATCGCTTCCTGTTATGTGAATTATCCGTAAAGAACTGTTACCAATATGCATATCGTAAAAGAGTGTAAAAAAAAAAAACTTGATATGCCCAGCTTTAAGCGTAAAGAATTTTAAAAATGGGGTGTTTTCAAAGGTTTATCATTGATACACTAACCAATACTTGATTTTCGATATGTATTCTAGAGCAAAGAATCCCCTACACATTCATCTCACACTGCTTGAATTCATTGTGTTTCATCAGCGTCGGCATCTCGAAACAGCGAGAATTATGGTTAGATCTCTCATATGAAGCGAATGACTTGTCAGATTCCTTATGCTTGTGGGAGGGAGTTTTTTTATGTTTGTTAGAGTTGAAATTATGCTCTATTAATGCATAGTTGTCCTTCGCTTCAAGTGCAAATATCAAGCATATGATTGGCCATACCGACCAACATACTCTTCTATTCATCACACTCTCTGAATACACAATGATTATGGCTTCTTATACACTATTTATTTGAAAAACCAATAATAGAAAAAAAACACAATACAGACAACAAATAGAGTCAAACAACACCACATTGATCCTGATTCTTTTGAGGCCATCATCTTGAAATTGTTCATTGTTTTTCCGAGTACAGATCCAGTATTTGAAAATTGATCATTCTACAAATGCTGTTAACGCATCGCTCTTTATCCATTCTCAGTTGACTCACCATTTGATCAATAAAGATATTTCCAGACCGTATTTCTTCTCCAATTTTACCAGTAATCTGCATACAATACACATTGTTACTTGCCACAACACTTCTAAACTTATCAAAAGCCCTACATTTTTCAAAATGTTGACTTTTGCTGATAATCCAGATATTTCATCGTCATTTTGGCTCTCTAAATAGTCTAAGTCTTTATCATTCATGTCCAATGCAACAGATTGCTGAGCTCCATGCGCACTTGTATCATCATGTTGCTGTGCTCCCGCGAATAAAGACGACCTGTTGTGTAAGTTTTGATAACTCCTATGGTAAACTGTGAGCACGTGAAGCTGGATTACTAGGTGTGTGTTTAAGCACCTTACACTCCTTCTATTCCCAAACTGTCTCGACATTAAATAAGACCTGTTGAAGTAGAAAGAAGAAAGAAAGGCAATTTATTTAGAGAAAAAAAATAGGAGAAAGAGTGTATGTAGCATAATTTTACAAGGCTTTATGTGGTTTTAATTTGGAAGCACAGGTAGCTGATTCTGTAGACCACATCTTGACCCAATCAATAGCTAAAGCACGCTTATTACCTTTACCCCAGGTGGACAGCCACTTTTTTTTTGCATTGTAGAATGCGTTAGGAGCATGAGGGTCATCGTTTTGCCATGGCTTGCTCTCATCTTCCGGCCAATAACCATTAACGCCACCAACAGCTAGATTGAGAATGAGATAAAATTCTTGATCGAATGGTGCAGAGATATCGCCACCTTTCCAAGGATTCATAGTGGGCTTTGTAAATTCACCGCGTTGCCAAGACGTCTTGTCAAAGTCAACCTGCAAGATGGTTTCGTCGTCGACATACGTTCTGAGTCCTTCTTTGGTCCATTCTAATCCATAAGTATGAAAACTGTCTGCCCAAGTGGTGCCTCTTTTCGCCATCAGTTGCTCCGTAGTCAACATGTACTTGTTCTGATAAGTGTTGGGCCCCCAATGCAAGGTCGACATGATTGTGGACGTATTACCGTGAGCATATCTAACATTTCCCTTCGACTCGAGCTATATGTACATAATATATAAAATACTTAGTATGCATATTTCAAACTTGTCCAGTTGTTCATAATTACAATATCAATCTCACCTAATAAATGTATGTGGATTTTAGCTTACAATATAATGATTGTTGATTTTTTTTATTTCTTACCACTAGCTGGCCAACTGCCATACGCAGAATATTTGGGGAGCATCCAAATGGCTGGCCTGTGGTACATTAGCTTTTTTTTTTTGTTTGTTTGACGAGAATAGCTTACCATAACCAATCTCCAGTGGGTAATTTAGCTCTCACTTCGACTTTACCATATTTCAATGTAACCGAATCAATGGTTCTGATTCTAGCAGATTGGATAGGATTGAGATAATTTCCATCGGCTGCTGCACCTGATATTCTTTCACAGCCTATGTTTAAATATTATAAATTATTCTTGACGACTGATTGAATATTGCTGTATTTACCATAATTTGAATTGTCTAGAGAATAGTAGATATGCATATTAGCCACCGTGATATCATTCCAAGACAATCATCCTTACCAGTACAGTCTTCAGAAGGTGATCCCGAGTACAGATTCATTCTACCACCATTTTTTAATGCTTCTTCGCCAATCGTGTCTGATGTCATTGTAGGTTTCAAGTATAGGATACCATCTTCAACAAAACTATTTGATCTGTTATTGGTGTAATATTGAAATTCCCAATTTCCACCTTTGTGTATGCATACAGTCAGAAAGGTTCCTTAATTGCACTGAATTATATACCTCCACTAAGACTGATTTCATGTTGCCAATTCTTTAGATCGAACGTATTAAAATGATCCTCAAACACAAGGCAGTAATTGTCCTCAGAACCCAAAGCTTGAGCAGTAACAAAATTTGGCTCCAAGTTTGCTGCAGTTGATGCAGATGAGGATCTCATCGTATCATCAAATCGATACTCGAAGCCATAAGCTGAACTGGTCAACACAGCTAGTAAAATACAATACGACGAATGAATAAACATTTTTGTTTAAATTTACTAAACAAAATTATAAAAAAGGCCATCTTATATATAATAAAGCAGACTGCATTGTTTATTCATTCCTTCCAACTCGAGCTGTACAATGCAAATAAAATGTTTAATATGCATAAACATTGTTGAACTACTACGACCATATAAACACTGGAAGAAATTTAATTGTATGCAAACCTATTTTAAATGACATGCAACCTATTTTTTTTATTCTGGCCAAATTTTCAGAGATATTATTATTGAATCGCAAGCTTCAAATTGGGCATGTCTTGCCTTGTACTCATCGATTTCGATTTGAATGTAGGTAACAAATCAAGCGCATTCTTCAAAATAAACAACCTGGCATTTGGAGACAACATATACTTTATTAACAGCAATTGCGAAAAATATGAGGCTCTACGAAAAGCAAACACCTATTTACAAATAACTAGCTTGATTTCGCAACTGCTGGTAACTGTCCATAATCAAGATTATCCTCTAATGGATATTGACAGAACCTGCAAAGCCTATTTTCACTTCTATTCCGAACCATGTCCGGTATTTTACAACATTGATTGTGATTCGCACCATAAACATGCGCAATTGTAAGGTGACATACTTTGACAGCCTTTTGTATATTTTGATCTCATGTTCCAACAAGGCAGGATAGTTTGTAGGCTTAGTCACCGTATATAGTAATCCTTTATTATGAATATCTGTGCTTTTCCTTTCTTGATCTGAGCAAATGATGCTTGGCAAGCACCTCTGAAAAAAAGTAATTCGAACGAAATCTGTTTGATGTTAAAATAATTACGCTACCACAATGAAAAAAATGCTATTGTGAAACATCTTTTGTTTTTTCTTCTTCTTTTTCCTTTCTTTTTTCTTTTGCATCTTTTCTGTGGTTTTCGTTTTATAAATGCATTGATCAAAGTGATATTCAAATCTCTTGTGATGACAGAATCATGTATATAGAAATTGCATGTTCTTTTTCGAGTGAAACTATCCTATTCAAAGAGTTTCACCCGAGCATTATTTTTTATCAAATGTTTTTTCCTTTCAATGATGATTGGCATTTGTGTCATATAATTTTTTTTTCTTTTTATTCCTTCTCTTTTTTTGGTTTTGCATTGTACGGTTAAACATCCTCTTTTTGCTCAAACTCTCCAGTGTTTTATTTTTTTATTTTTCGTCAACTTTGGTATGTACTATATACTCTCACATGTCTAGTTATTGATGTACGACCATGCGTCTAACGTTATGGATCGGATATCAATTTTGAAATGGAGAGAGAACAATAAGGAATTTTTTAAACTGACCGCTTTTGCCCACTCTTTCAACTATTATATTCTCATACAACTTTTGGATTTCTTTTCTTCTTCTTTTTCAAATTTCTTTTGTCATAAACAATGATAGTGAATATAATTTTTTATTAGTCTTCTCAATTGAATCAAGCGAATTTATCAAAGGTTTGTATATTTTTCTCGATTCTGCGACTGATTCGGCAGGTTGACATTTAATCACATTTTATTTGGTAGAATCAGCACACAAATTACAGCACATTACATTTAATAGGCACATTTGAGCAGATATATCAAGAATTTAGTGGCCATGTCACAAAGTAAGCATTACAATCCAAAGAGCATTAGATCGACAGGGTTTAATTTTAAATTTAAGGTTTCGATTTGCCGAATACAACAAATGCAACAACATCATCTACATCAGCGACAACGCCGCAAATACCAGCAATGATAGAAAGCAACGTCAACAAATGGATTCCCCAGCCATCCACAAATATGTTTAAACCACCACAAATAATTGAATACGGTCCGTTGCAAGGCAAGGCTGGGGATAGCTATCGTGTTGATATAAACTTACAAAACTTGAACGCAAGTTTGTTGAGAATAGCATTCAATTCTTGTTTCACAGCATGTCATTTCGCACTAAATACGGTTACTCAAATCATTACAATCCATACAACCGTACCAAGTGCCACAATTGTCGCTTGCAATGACATGTCTAGAATTCCCATTTACATAGTGGTTGTACAAGAGGGCAAAATACTCGACAGTTGGTTCATTGGTTATTTTGCATATCAGGTCTCGAGAAAACGAGTTTCAACAGAGTTTGATCCTATAGTGGTGCATGCTGTGAACGAAGATTCTAAACGACCGAGGCCTGATCCGTTCAGTTTGGGCTATCAAAGCACTTCTTCATCACCTTCGCCTCAACAGCAAAACTATTACGCATTGTCTTCTCATCAGCAGCAGCATGCTCCCTATGTTGTGATGCCTCCAACTCAGCCGTCACCAAGGCAACAAAGGGAGTTCTACGACGATCCTTCCATTTATGCAAACACCAACAATACTGGCTCAAATGTGGCTGCTGCTGTGGCTGCTGCTGCGGGCGTGTACAATACATCAACATCAACTGATCCAAACCAATTTCAGTCTTACAATCCCAACTATCCTCCTCTTTCGCAACAAACGCAAGATAACTACATGATGCCCAACATCATGGATTCAATATCGCAACCGTCGCAGCCACCTCCTCCCTCGGTGCCAGCAGCATCAACAGCTTCTTCAGTTACAGCAGCAACAGTTCCACCTATTCAAATGAAACCAGCATTTCCATTACCGATATCTACCACACCAACAATGTCCCATAGTGCTGCTATGCCCAACGCAAGCACGGCGACAGCATTACAGCAAACGTCGCCCACCAGCAATCCGTTTGCGAACCTCTTGAACAAGGCAAACCTGATTATCGAAGGCGATTTAGCTGATGTGCTAAAGGATTGGTCGCCTGAAGAATGGGAAAACCAGCGTCGATTAGTGCAGTTTTTTAGGAAGCAGGAGGGGAATGAGGTAACGTGTCGGTTTGAGACTTTTTGCTTGCCCGCAGAGAAATCCAAACAACCTGATATGAACAAGGTTATCGTTGTTTCATGCATCTACTGGGAAGATAAAAATGAATACTTTGTAACATCTGTGGATTGCATCTATCTTTTGGAGCATTTGATTGGTGTCAAATTCACTGTCGAAGAAAAGAACCGCATCAGGAGAAACCTCGAGGGATACAAGCCATTGACTGTGAGTAAGATGAAGCCAGAATCCGCCGAATTCTTCAAACTGATCATGGGGTTCCCAAATCCTAAGCCAAGAAACATCGAGAAGGATGTCAAAGTGTTTCCGTGGACAACGTTAGGTATTGCATTGAAGAAGATTATCAGCAAATATACAGCAAGCTACAGTAGCACTGCCAGCGTCAATTACGACGTATTTCAACCTGAAAATTAACAAAAATCTGGTTACAAACAACAACAATACGTACATATTGTTGCACTAATCCTACTACACAAACTATTGCTTAATACATAATACGTAATTTCTATTCTATACATACATACATACATACATATATACATACATACATACATACTACATACTACATACAGATATAATATATAATTCTTCTACTTACAACACGTAATAAAAACAACTATGTTACAAATATTTTATTTACAATCATATACGAAGATATCAATTTCTTGATTTGCATTAAATACGGCGCGTTGGAAGCAAATGCATAATCTGATCCATGTCCTACGTCGTTCAGTTTGTTACGCAGAACCTGGCTTAGCTCTGCAAGGTTGTCTACTGCTCTCTGCTTGACAGGCACATTAGCTGAGCAAGAGAGCATTTTAAGAATATCCAGACACATGGTAATCCAATGCAGCTCGATTCCACATGGCATCACTGTATACAATACCTTGAATATCTTGCTGGCTGCATCAGAACAGATGGACGTAATGATCAGGGCTCGATCTCCATCAATCCTCGAAAATACGGCTGCTGTCAGGTCGGTTTTGTGAGGCTTTTGCATTGTGCGAGACTGGAAGTTCATCCAATATATGTAGAACAAGAGGTTAAATCGAAGGACGCTGGCGTTGTTGCATGCCTCAGCACATTTCGGATCAAAAAGTCTGTAAGGCCCTGATCCTAGTCTTAGCGATTCGGGAACACTATCCCACAACTGCATCAGCGTATATTCCAGAAATTTGATAATATTTGACGGTACTGTGTCAATAACACCTGCCATTAATCGAAGACCTAGGACTTCAGTGTCGCTGCCTGCTGAGTGTGTTGTCAATCGAGACACATAATGGTAGCAGAGCACGGCTTTTGTCAAGAAGTCGTCCTGCACTTCACAAGGCAATAATGAAGGCAGGTCAATATCTAAATGATGTGCAATGTTGGAAAAGTCGGTAACACCATCGTACGACATGCTGAAATTGAATTCAATAAATCGAGCAGCAAAAAACAATCGTCTCCATACTTCTGCGTTGATCATGATTTCCAGCGTGTCGGGCAGCGTTCGATGGAGATAGGTTGATTTCAGCTGAATCACCATTTGCCAGCATAAGCTTGATTGTATCCGAGCTTCTTTTTCTTTGAGCGATAGTCGGCTGACATAGCACATCACCCACAACGCCAAGCATGTGTCAATGGAAGGCTCCTGGTCAAAGAGAGCATCCTGCAGCATCTCTTTGGCCTCCAGCCTGCATAATTCTGCAAACTGGATCCTTGAGAACGGCAATCCAATCATATCGATATGCGTGCAAGCTGAGAAGGCTACATACGATGCAATTGCTGTCGATAACAATGAGTCTGGACTTTTCTGCAATTTCCGATAATGCCATGTATGAATGAACACCGGGTTAAGCAACGCATAGCAGTTGAAATAAACCCAGATCATTTGTAATTTGAGATACTGAACTTGTTTTCGCGGCATTGCTTCGTCTGCATCTTGCGACAGCAGTGGCGGCGGCGGCGGCGGCGGCAGTGGCTCCTGCTGGAGACTGAATACTATTTGAAAAGCTTTTTCGATTGCTAATGATTTGTGGGTGACCGCTAGCACTTGCTTTGAATCCCATCCTTCTGAGACATCTTGGTGGACTGGCAGTTTATCACCAAACACAAATGCAGAAAAGGCTTCTTGGATAAAAGACGAGAGATCAGATACAGATCGTATTGATGTTTGCAGTTGAATTCCACGACAGCTGTTTGAAATGGTCAGGTTCCAAGTTGCGGACGGTGGATTAGACGTAGGCAATAGTGATTTTATATGCTGACAAGCGGTGGGGGTTTGACACTGACAAGGCGTGCTAGTGCCATTTTGAAGCTGTGATAGTTGCAATTGTACCATATCTGCCTCTTGATTCAAGAACCAGATCGTATCGAACAATTTGTTCCGCCTCGCTGGTGATATAACGCTTGGCTTGGCTGATCTGCTTGGCTTTTCTGTTGATTTGAATATACACTCGAGACTAAGCTTGCTGCAACGTTCACACATGGAATTGTTCAAACTGACGCATTTTCGTCGATGTGTTCGACAATTCTCACCTATAGTCTAATTAGCCAATGTTCTGTTTGCTTTTGGAAAAACAAGCTTATATACATGGTTTATTTCTCTTTGGTCTAGCGTTGAAAGAGTCTTTCATAATGTACATACAAAATAAAACTAAAAATAAAAAATAAATAAAATATTCATGTATAAAAGAAACTTTGTACTCCAATTCGGAATGGTGGGAAGCTTTATGTTCAAGTGAGTTTTCTCGGGGACGAATCAATGACAAGGATAGAAAGAATAGGCAGTAGTCTACACGTTTCGCTTGAGCCGCTTTTTTTCATTTGAATTTAGCACCCCCCCCCAGTTAGTTGACTTAATTCAAGCTGAACATTGTCACTTTTGGAAGCCCAAATCTTAAAAACTTGAGGCCCGCTTTATTGACACATTTTTAGAGTTTGATTGCAAGTCTTTTCAACGGATATTTGCGTCTAGTCCACTGTCTTACAGGCCCTAAAACAATAAATCGCTCCCAAATGTGAACCAAGAGCATATTCCCAATAGAATAAGCCCAGAGTTGGTATCTAAATGATTTTGGTAAAACGTTATGACCCAGAGGATTGTTGTATGGCTCAATATAAAACGTAGGTTTCTGGTATCCAAGAGATACCAAGACATCCGGATTGCCACAATTCAGTCGTACCAAGCAGCCAAATCTATTTGGATCTACATACACACACAAAAAAGGGGTCGTTACTCCATAAGCCTACTGTAGCCTCTTGTAATGCGTTACCTGCCAATTCCCAGTAACTAACAATAGCAATAAACACTGCCCAAACAATGATTAAAAAGTAATTGCGATACCATCTTTCTCTAAAAATGTATCCATAATTGAAAGTCATGGCACAGTTGATAAACTGGAATAGCGATATGAACGTCAGGATAACCGCCTCAAAACTGTCGCCCAGTAACCACCACTTGTATAAATCTGTTGCTCTTGCGTCCCATTCACGGCAACGGAAAAAATCATCTCTAGTATAAATCCAGATAAAAGCACCGATCAAGAACCACGCATTGATCCACAGTTGGCCTAATACAGATAACAATACTTCAGGGCCTAAAATACGGGCAGTCGGACGATGTCTTGAAAGCTGTTTAGCAGCACCGGCTTGAGTCACAGCAAACGCACAAAATACAGTGATGAAGGCGTCAATTAGAATAAAGTTCCACTGAGAAAACGAGATGGAATAGTAAAACGTACAGAATTTAACAGTTGCCATAGTCTCGCCATACATGATTAGATACTTGTAGCTAGCAAATGATGTTGCAAGAGCTGAACGACCTTGAATTAACAAATCAACGCAAGCTTGAACAGACCGATTGGGGGTACTAAATGGAGACACAACGGACGCTTCTGCTTCTGACATGGCAATTCCTACATGAGCAGACCTCAATGCACCACAATCATTGCCACCATCACCACACATGGCAGTAATTGCCCTTTCCATCAGCAATTCTACGCATTGCATTTTATCAACAGGTGACATTCTAGCAAATATACGGGTAGAAAATAGATAATCTCTCATTTTTCCAGTCGAGACTAATAACTGAAAGGCTTTACCAGTAATGGCTAATTCGCACCCACTTGCAATAGCGGCTTCTATATTATGCACCGGATTTCCTGTATTGGAGTCTGCCCACACTACTTCATCGACACGATGTTTTCCCGAAATGACATCGCCCACGATAACAGTTGTATTTGGTGGAACAAGATTACACTGCTGACCGATAAATACGCCTGTCAAGGCATTATCACCAGTTATCATCACAACCCGCACATTGCCTTGTTTGATTTGCTGGATAGCATTGGCAGTATCTTGTTTCAACAAGTTTTTAAATAGCACTAGACCAATAAACTCCAAGTCTGATTCCAATTGATCGCGGGTCCACTGTGAAGCAAGTTGATCTTCTTGTTCCTTTGTCAGAATACCAAGGTCTCGATGAGCCATACCAAGTACATAACATCCAACTTTTGCATTTTGACTAGTAATTTCGTCAAAGTTGTTTGGCAAGCCCTTCACTGAAACATCAGCAATTCTTTCAAATGATCCTTTGCAAAACACATGGACACGACCCGTTGTCATATCTTTGACAGCAACCGACATGGATGCACGAGCATGCTGAAATTCAAACCGTTGAAGGACTTGCAATATCGGTGCATGTCGGTTTGCCGCTGTTGGTATGATCATATCATGGCCAGATTCGTCACTACCCAAAGAAGCACTCGTTTCTTGAAACATGACCAAATCAACAGGATTTCCCACGTACTCTCCATTAACCATGGTAACCGAATGACATGATGATAAGCCCATCTGTAGCAGGCGTCTGCTGGTATAGTGTAGCGAATCAACTTTACCAACATCCGATAAATCATCAAATGACGAGTAAAGATCATTAAAGGTGCCATCATTTACCGGATAGACTCCATAATATTCCAATCCCTCTTTGGTTAAAGTACCTGTTTTGTCAAAGCAAAATACTTGCACTTTACCCGCCATCAATATTCGAGGAAAATCAACGCAAAAAACACCCTTCTTTTTCAGCCTTCCAGCTGCCACGGACTGGCCAATAACCAAAATAGCTATGCATACATAATTTTTTTGTGAACAAATATAAAGCCTTGTTGCTTCTTTTTATAATACCTGGAAGCAATGGGTTCATTACTTGAGCTGCACAAACAGTGCCATAAAACCAAGCTGTCATGCCACTTCCACCTAGCCACCAAGCACCAAATCCCAGCAAAACCAACGCCCATAGCAATAGGAGCAAAAAAACCAGCTTGAGCTGCTCGTTAAAGATGAAAGAAACTGGCTGAGGAAACAAGATTCTTTGCACTAGCTGTCCTTTATCAGTGTCTGTGCGAGTCTTTAGCACGAGTGCAATAGCGTTGGAAGTGCATTGCTTGATAGTCGTGCCAGAGAACAAGCTATTCGTCTTGCCTGTAGAAGATTGGCAATCAAAATCCTTGGCTATGGCACACTCATCAGTTTGACGCAGTGGGAATTTTCTTATAGGTAATGGCTCGCCTGAATTATAAAAACGGCAGGTTTGATTATGATCAGCATAAAGATATAAACATATTAAACACGCGTTACCTGTGAGTGAGCTTTCGTCGACAACAATATCCCCACACAAGATGGCAGCATCTACAGATACGATTTGACTCGCTTCCATTTTGATAATATCCCCAGGCACCAACTCAGCAGTCGATAGGCTTGTCCAGACAGAGTCTCGTAGAGTCTGACATGTATCCACATGCTCTGCCATTTGCTTGACTCTTTTTTCTGATCTTAAGCGCACAAACACCTTGATCAATGCGGCTAATAAAATGACACAGGTATCAGAAATGCCAATTTGCCAATAAGCCAAATAGAAATAGCACCATAGGATTTGTAGTTGATAAATGTAAAAAAACCCGGTCAATTCTTCCCAAAGTGCATGAACAAAACTTGGTACTTTAACCTGAATAAAGTTGGGGCCTAGTGATTGTAAACGGACCTGAGCTGTGTTGGAATCGAGACCTTGACTCATGTCAAGCAAAGCGCGAGGCTTCATACTAAAGAACTTTTTGATATCAACTGGTTCAAACCTCTGTTGATTTGCATCATAGTGGTATCGAGTAGATTGAAATTCAAAGTAATGCTGACTTTCAGATTTTACAACAGGCACAGTTGTAGTCAGAGTATCAAATCCAAGCAGCTGTCTAGTCATTTCTTCTACTTTGGATAGAACTGGCATAATGACGCTGTTTGTGCCTTCACTCTTCATCTGAATCACTCGACGAGGTTTTTTGATCTGTATAAAGTCTGCCTTTGCAAAGCTTGTTTCGACCCGAAAGTAATTTTTAATCTTGGTTCTGAAAATATTGACAAACAAGTACCACGACGTCGAAAGCATCCATGCAACACAGAATGCCTTGCTCGACAAATCGTACGAATTATAGAATAAGCCAAACGGTGTATCCTTGACAACCTTGAATCAGGAGAATCGGTCAGTAAAGTGTCTTATTTGTAGTACTTATTGTACATATACCCACATAGCCGTAGTAATCCAAAGATAATACCAGCAAAATTACAAGCCAAAACAATGATATAAGACCCATGTATGCTATCATTACGTCTCCAATTCTGCTTCTTTTGAACCCTTTCTGGCTCAACACATCACTCTCTACATTGCCTCTTGCAATGCTTTCATCTATATCAACTTGCTCTGGAAACCTTTTTTCATCAGAAATTTTATCATCATGGTGTATAATCTCTTTGCTACTGCACGGACTCTTGCTCAGTTCGTCTGGAGTTAGTCTCCCACCATCAACAGCAATTCTCTTTAGATGCTACTGGCGAGCTTAGCATTCTGATCTATTTAGTGTCTGCGCTTGACGTACCTTTTCTTTGGTATATTTATACAGTGCCCATAATGCCCATAGTGGGAAAAAGGCTGCATAAACTGATAGAAAAGTGATTACCGTCACGGCTATTACATACTCATTGTTACAACTTTGATCATTTTTACTCGATGGAATACACTCTTGCTAACCTTTTATAGGAAAAGTTATGCCCTGAGGTGGGTCACATTGATTCCAGATCATGATCTCTGTGGCACCTTGGTTTGCTGAAAGACTTGCCCACGTATTTTTTATTGTGGCTGTTGTTTGCATGCCTGCTGAACATGCTTCGTATTGCTGCATTGTCATGTTCGTGGGGTCGTAGTTTGGTATGTCAACATGGAACGCACTGCTCTTGCAAGCCTTTAGGACAAGACCGGGTTGCGAGGGGCATGAACAAGGGGAAGCTGTTGCAGTCAAACAGCTAGCACGACACGATCCATCAAGGCATAGGTTTAGCCCCGTTGAGCATGAATTGGGTCCAAACTGCGGTGGACACAATGCTTGATCCGTGACACAAAGGACAGGGCAGAGAACATTCGGTCTTGTAACAGCAGGACATGTTGTGCCGTTGTAAAAATGTCCGTTTACTGAATAAGCGGGTTGCAGTTAATACGTTGGATAGCACATTGAGTCGAGGCAAACCTGTATGAAATTGCGGTATAGCGTAGGCCTGGCGCTGCAACAAAACTAGAAGAGACGCAAGCGTTAGCTTTTTCATCTTCAAGCACGAAAAGGGAGAGAAGAAGAGTATGAAAATGCTGGTTGAGCCATAGAATAATAATACTCCCGAAAACCTTTCGACACGTGTGGTGTATGAATTGCTACGGGAAATTATTCAATGCAAGCCAGTATCACTATTCAAGCTTTTTTTTTTTTTTTTTTTACGTATATAAACATACAGGCTTCTGGCACAGGCACAGGCACAGGCACAGGCACTGCTGTGCCTCGTAAACGGAAACACCGTAGTCTGGAGCTTAAATTGCAGTACTTTGTCATATGAGAGAATCGATTGATCAGTAGTTGTCGGCATTGCTAATTCCAGCTGTCAGAATACATGTAGATCAAACTATGACACTTAATTTATGCAAAATAATGCAATAATATTCAGTTAAAAAAAGAAGGCAAGATGATCGAGAAGGGGAGTAAACACTATAAACAGAGCGAGACAGTCAATGTAGACATGGGCACTTTTTTGCAGCAACTTGAGGAGGAACATTGACACAGGACGATCGTACCAAGCTTACTTGTCGAACCGGCAACTGTAAATATGTTGATTGCCGATAGCATTAGAAACTGTCTTGATACTCGTGCAATTCACACTCACCTGTAAAATTGCTGTTTCACTCAGAGTCAACCGCCTCTTTTGATATTCATACAACGTCAAACTATTATGACCAGCAAAATACATTGTACCAGTAGTCATAGTTGTGACCTGAAGGTATACCTCTGATATGGAGCTAGAATTCTTGGTATCGGTGAATATCAGTGTGTTAAGCAGCGTGGTTGGCATATCAATTACTATAGTTCGCATTGTGCCCCTAAAATAAGCACAATCGACCAAGCTCAAGTGCTCCAGAGCAGGCATGCTAACAGAGATCCTAGTCAAATCATCTTTTTCAAGCTGGCAATGGCTCAAAGAAAGTCTTTTGGCCGAACTGCTCCTTGTCTGGCACGTAGACGTGGCGTGATAACCAAGTAGCGAGCAGCCTACCATAGTCAACGATTCTAACGAGGAGCAGTAATTTAAAGCGTCATTGAAAAGGCAGCCACCAATGGTTTCAAAGTCTTGTATTGCTTTTTGATTAGCAGTATTAAAGGATAAATGATGAATGTAGCTTCCAGATGCTCTCAGCATGGCCAAGTGTGGTAAACTATCAGCTTCTTGTTCTCTAATCAACGCTTTCTCATATTGCGTTGCTCGTTCGAAAACTGCAGAAATCTTGTTGCTACCCAAACAAGATGAACGATAGAAATCAAAGTGTAGCATTGGATTATCTGCGCTGATATACGAATGATCTTCCGTCTTGTATTTGATCTCAACAGACCCTTTGAAGCTTGATGTATTGAGAAATTTGGCAAGAAAATCAATAGCATTCGCCATGTAGACGTTGTGGAATTTAGCTGATTTCATTTGAGATAGACAAACTAAAAACTGCACGGTAATCTCGGGCGATAGCTCATCTTCTCTGGTTTTGATATCAGCTACAAGCTGATGGTCTTGACTGTTGGTGTTGATTTCCAAGTATTGCAGCCGAGGAAACTTGAACATAATGTATTTGAGAGATTCAGTAGACATTAACAGGAAATTTCCTTTGAATGACCTGATTCTGGGCCGAGCTCGGATTTGCTGCAAATCTACCCTGGTGTAGACATCATCGCCCAGGTGATTAAAAAAGCCAATGCTTGCTATTCTTTTCAAGGAATATGTTGTAAAGCTGAATGAGTACAATTGAGGGCACTTTTCGATAATGTCGTCAAATTCAAAAATATATTTATCAGTGTGTTTGATGAGTGACAAACTCTTCAAATTAGTGAATTCGTCCAGCTTCTCCACCATTTCATCCATAAAATCATCTTGAAAAATATCATCAAAATAGCATTGCCTGTTGGTTGTGTCTCCAATTGTAATCCGTGTCAATTTCTTGCGCATAGCCATCACACATTGCATATAATCTCGAAATACAGCCCACCCTTTCGGGACAGGAATATTTACGAGAAGCTGAAAGTGCCCTTTTTGATAAGCAGGCAACAGGCTTTTAAAGAATCCACTATTCGCATCATTTGTATTCAAATATTTGACATTGGGACACAATTCAGCCAAGCGTAATAAAATTTCGAATCTATCGGCAGAAACTGCATAAAATGGAGGCAAAAAGACATGATCAAGATCAATAGACTCTGCGAGTAGTCCAAGTTCTTGGAGAGTGGAGATGGTACCAATATATTTCTCGGCCTGGGCTTGATATTTAAGAAGAATGTTCTTGTAAGCATATTTTTGAGCAGGCCAATACCAACATTTGCAAGATTCTTGGCATTGAAAGAGATCACTCCTTGGTAAATAGCTAAACACAAGGTACTGAATCTCAACAGGTAAATCATTCATTTTTTCAAGCAAACTGATTAAAGGGTAAAAAAAAGAGTTATCAGATTCTTTTCCTTGAATAAAATAGATGAAAGTTTGTAGCACAAGATTCTTATCAGATTTTAAATTTTCCCTTGGCGGGGTATTTGTTATCCCTCCGCCTCCCCCCCCTTTTTTATCATTTTCCTCTAGACAACCCTATAAATCAATCACTTGAGGTAGAATAACATTTGCTAAACGATTAAAAACACATTCCAATTGCCAAGAAAAGGTTTAGAATAACTATATATGATCCCGATTCCTGCTATCCTGTTCATAAAGCCTAATTTTTCTTTAGGATTATCGCCTCGTAGCTCCTCTTTAATGCGGTTATTTGTGGTTTCTGTACCTTTTTGAGTTGCTACATTGACACTATAATTATTAAAGTCTAGAATATATCCAAGGCCTTGGGGCGACATTGATTGCCACTGATAATGCTTGATGCAGAGAAATGCTTATTATACCATTTAGTTATTTGAAAACGGAAATGAAAAAGACGAGCAGATGGCAGGAGGCCATTTTTTGTTAAAAAAAAAATGCATGATGCATGGTGCTGACAATATCATACCTCTCTATGTCTTCTTTTCTTTGAAAAACTTGGATGTTTTGACCATAATTAATCCAAATTTATCCACATGTTCTACATGCTCCCCTATCCATCTCGGCAGCTTTTTACCAATGCGCGGGGTAGCATACCGTTTATCAAGTAGAATAATTGCGGCATAGTCTCCCCGATGACGAATAGCACGACCAATAGATTGATTTACACCACGCATACAGAGGTTTTCGTAATATTCAGCACCTGCGTTGGACTTTCCTTTCTGTAGTGGCTGTTGGTATTTAATTTGATTCAAGGAATATCATATTTACCGAGTATTGCTGAGCATATTTCATCTTTTCAATTAATTCAACAGATCCTCGATTGGCAAACGGCAATCCAATCATAATGACGCCTCTTCCTAAAGTATCCGAAAAATTGATGCCTTCAGACATTTTGCCATTCACGACACACAGTAGCAATGCACCCATTGTTTTATCTGGCGTGCTAATCTGTAAAGCATAATCTCGCAATGTATTTTCTACTTGATTGCTCTCTCTAGGTTCTTTAAACACCTTTTTTCGCTTTTCGATTTGCGTCAGTATCTTTCCGTTATCCGCTGTAGCCCAGCGTTCATACACTTGGTCAAGATAGGTAAAACTAGGAAAAAAACAGACAATGCCATCGGGAATGACGTTACTTAGATTTGCAATAGAAATGCCAACTTCGTCCATCTAAACAACGTGTCAGAGCCAATAACGGAACTACCGCAATGTCAGGAGTTTTACCAGTTTCAAATCTTGTCTGCTTTCATAATTGAATATCAATGGTTGTCCTGACGGCCCTACATCTAATGCTATCGTTGTGAGGTTTTCTGGGGGAATAATATGTCCACAAGAGAAATGCGTAATTCTAGTTTCAGGCACATAAGGAAACAGATGGTCCAAGAAATCCGAAATCTGCAAATGTATGTGAGTCATTAATTCTACAAAGAAATATTCTCTGCCTACTGGTTCCATAGTTCCACCCGCCAGGACGATGCTTTTGGCCTCTTCTACAATAGGTCTGAATGCATCCGCAGGATTCAGCAACATGTACTTGATAGTAACACCTGGGTTCTCTGCACTTGCAAAGCTTGTGACAATACGCCCGTCTTTATCAGGGTTTGTCAAGGCCATCAGAAAACTCTCAATTTGAGTCAGTGTCAATGTTGAAGAATTGAGCGACGGTGAAGGTGGCGCGATAGATGCCTTTGGGTTCTTTAGCTGTTCCTTTTGCCTTTCGTCTTCCTCCTTTTCCCGCGCTTTATCGATGAATCCGTTCAACTTGCGAGCAAGACTACTGGCCTCCAGATAATTTTGGATTTTAAACATGTTGATGTGGTCGATGGACGAAGCATGCAAAAAGTCATTGACTCGCATAACAGAGTCTTTCCGCTGTGATTCTTCCTTGGGGGTCAAATGCCGTATCAAAATCTTGATGATGCTCAATATTTGCTTGATATACACCACATTCTTTCCCAATAGCCTTGATCTGTATTTTTGAATGTACAAATTGAGTTGAGTCCAGGCCAGCTGAATTTGATGCCGTGATAGCGACACCGTGTATATAGACGTCATGGTTTCCAGCAAATTGTGTGCCTCATCGATAATTACAATATTGTTCTTTAGTGATATGCCCAGTGATTCCCTAGTGTTGGCATGAAGCAAATGCTGATAGGGCAAAACAACTAATCTGGCTGACTTTACTGTGTTTCTTGACCCATAGTATGGGCAAGTCGAAAGTGTCTCTCCCACCAACACCAAGTCTTCGATGTCTCGCACTTTTGCTAAAGAATGGTCGCGAAATTCATTCCATTTGGCTGTATTGTCCCACGCTGGTAAGAATTTGCACGGCCCTTTCTTGGAACCATTCTTTTGCAGGTCTAAACACGCCTCGTTGATCTTGTTAACATTCCCAAGTTTATTAACGTTGGGATTAATGCATAAATTCTTTCTCGAGGCAAGCGAAATTTCGTATATATTTTTGGCGTATATTGTCTTGTTTACTTCGTGTACAAACTGTGAGAGCTGAGAATGTGTTCTGGAAGCATAGTATATCTTGACTTCATTCTCCAATACAGCCCCATCGTCGTCATCGTCGTTATCATCGTCATCGTATGAAATAGAGGGCTTCTTCTTCTTGGATTCAAACCTGTGAAACCATCAGCAGCCACACTACACAAACCAGTATTGCCCTTACTTTGCCAACAGGTCTTGCACTTCTTTAGATAAATTGGATGTAGTGTCGATTTTTCTGCTGGATTTTTTCTCGTCATCGCTCTCATAGTCCTCAACAAGAAACTCGTCATCATTGTCGTCTGATTTAGACTTGTCAGGTCTCGGCTTCTTAATGCCTCTTTTTTTTGTTGCTAGCTCAAACATGCCCTGTCTTGCTTCAATGTCTCGAACACGATCAATCCGTTTTTTGAGCTCTTCTTTCTTTTTCGCCAACTCCAGCTGCTTTTTAGTGCTTGTCGATTGGCTCTGTAGCGCTGTGATCCAGTCAGGCTGATTTGCTAGTGATTTGCACGTTATACAACTATAACAGCTCTGTCACAACCTAACGTACCTTTTGGCTGAACTGGGGCTTGTGCGATTTCTGGCCCCTTTTCATCATTATCTTTTAACCACTTTAACGATCCACATATTAAACTCAATGATTTACCCTACAAACTATGTGTCGGCAATCTAAGAACATGCCATTTTATAGAAGTCCTTACAGTGCCTGTTGGGCTCTCGAATATTCCAATTTTCCCATTCGACAGGACATCATAGAGCTCCTTCATAAACTCTTTTTGTATTGAATAAGGCTCAAACGGGAACCCAAACGATTCAGAGGCCATTCTCTTGTTTTTGCTGTTGTGTTGCTTTCAAAACAAGAAAGAAGAAACGCCAAAAGTCTGTCAATCGCGTGTTAAAAAAACTGATTCAATTAGGGCAATACTTGATGTTCATTGGCACTACACGAGTGAGGTTATATAAATCCCCCATTATACCATAATGGAAACGTTTTTTTGGGTTTGATCTTTACATCAGCAGTATATGTCGACTGTGGCTGTAAATAAGAATCAATTTGAACAAATAATGCACAGCAATGTTGCAAATGTTGCTGCAATGCTCGGCTATATACTTTCCTACCAAGTACCTCACCAGTAGCAATCCACATCCTCAAATTTTGTGAGGAATTTCGATTGTATGTGGTTTGAGACATGTGCATCTTATCTGCTTGGTGTTCCTGGAGGGAGTGTTTTGTAAAATTAGGGAACTTTGCCGAGGGAATTTAAGGTGAATACAACATCCTTGCCTTTTATTCTTTTCTTGCCTTGCTTTTGGTTTTATCAAGTTAAAAGCAGTTATGCTCTTTAAATTCAAAAGAAGGTAATATTCGTATTATTTTCTAGGGGGGGGGGGTGGTTATTTTCGAAAATCTTGTTTTAATATACGATATAATATCTATTCGAATATATACATTTGTATAAAGATATCAAACTATACACAGGGAGAGGGAAAGAGAGATTAACCTTGATTAAAGGGTATAGCTTTAGTCGAAAACCTACCCATAGCATTGAAGCCTTGTTGGTAGATAACTGAGAGACTACTCTTCTAAAGGTTGGATCTCTAGCACAGCACCACTCCGGCACCGCTACATATGACAGACCAAACTGTTGTGCCCGTGTGAAGGGTGCAGCAAAATGTTGTGTAAATGTTATATTAAAGAAGCAAATAAGACTTTCTTGAATTGAAAACAGATACAAAACTAAAGGCTTTTATTGACATAAGATATAATCTTTACTTATTACTCTAAAATATATCCTAATCAATGTTTATTTGTATACAACATCTGATGTTTGACAGAAGTGTCAAATATTATAAAATCACAGCATTTCCATGAACAGACCTTTTCTTCTATTTTATATTAAAAGAGAAGATGTGAACCAGATGTCTTCCTGACATCCCGCGATCTGATCTTGATGTAATTGTTGTATCCATAGAATACCATGGTTACCACTATTTCAACTCAGTTGTCATGGCAACCGTTCCTGATCGGATCAAAGGTTAAATGGCATTGATTATTCTATCAATTGAATAGAAGTATTCAATAGAATGTCTTGCAAAAAAAAGCCATCTATTTGGGTTCTACTTATTCTAAATTGCGAAGCTCAACTTATCGATGAATGATCCACATTCATAACGTTTAGCTGATTAAATATAGAAATAGGTCTTGCTCTGACTACTACTGTGTTATAATCTTGTTTGACAAGAAGCTGTCTATTTATATTATCTGGATAAATCTATAAAATACAATCAAATCAAATCATGTTTGACATTTAATTGTCAATTAATAAATCAATAGTTTTGTATCTGGTAAATTAAGTTTTTATTGCTTTCTTTTATTCTTTATATTACATACAATCACCTGCTGTGCTCATTTTCAAGACCTGGCACAACAATATCATCCCTTCGATGATAAAACATAAATGAAACTATTGAAGCTAATAGGATAATGAAAGAGATCGACAATCTTGCTTATAATGATAATATTAGAATTTTAAAAAAATTGTCTAGCACCACTTTTGATTTAGTGTATAAGATTGTAAGCTACAAGATTAGAAAAGAGATACGTTGGTTACTTATATCGAGGCAAAAAGCTCGTTCGTTTTGGCTGATCCTGGTAAATGGAGGATAAAATGTATGTTTTCAGAATCCATAGGAGAAGGATGAAGTATGCTCCGTTTTATTATATATGCATTTCAAAGCATCACAAGAGTAAACCCTCTTGTCAGTCTTTCTGCCTTCTCTCTTTTTTGAGAAAAGACACTGATGACATGGTAGCTTTGCCCAAAGTAGAGTTCGAGCAGCCAGTATACGTGACTAGCCAATGGCTCTTTCTTTCCTCTCTTTCAACAATCAAGTAATGCAAGGAGAACCTGCTTCTACAACAAACCCACAATATAAACTAGTTGAATATAACAGCATTATCTATGAAGTACCTATAAGATACATCGATCAAGAAAATGTGCTGCTTCTAAGCGATTTGCAGTGCTTGTTACCCAAAGCAACAGCCGTACTAACAAGCTCCAAGCTCATACCATTCAAGTTACACCCTGAACATCATACCGAGCTAATACCGAAAAGAATCCCAATACCCGATGTGAATAAAAGCAATGTCATTTGGCAAGTGCATGTCCCTGAAGAGGTTCCGTCGAATTTGATGGAAATGCAGATAAAAGTAGATCAGTTGGGCGAGAAATTAGATCGTTTGTTGGTATCGCTAGTAGAGCAATCTTCTGACAGCGATAATGACATAACAACACCTGCGGCTAACGATATCATGAATAATAATACACATAATTTAGAGGATCGCCGTAGCGAGCACAGTAATCACCATGACGACCGAAACGAAAATACAAGAAGTAATGAGGTAACAGTTACGGCCGTGAGCTGTTCATCGCGGTCAAATAGCCCACCTCCCGCATTTTCAACGTCCTCGCACATGTCTGCTGCAGATGCCTCTTCCTCAACACCATCGTCATCCTCTACTGTCAATAGACAGCAGCTACAACATGAAGCGCCACCCTCTTACGAAACATCTGTCCTGGGTACAATTAAAGTCCTGAATGATAAACTACGATTATATGAAGCACATATATCCAATCGACATAAATCACCTAAATGGTTAGCAAAAAGAGATGGATGGATTTCGCGAGAGCCCAGCAGTATTGAACAAATTGCATTTCAATTGGTGCAACTAGAAATGGCCTTATTGTGGACTGCAGTTACTGAATCATGGATCCAAGAACGTGAAACATGGCTAACGTTGGTAGCAAGCTCGCAATCAGAAAGACATTTAGCAGGAGCAATCATTAATTTAGAGAGGCATACGTTGGTTATGGATGACAACTGGCAGCAATTAAGAGAAAGATGGCTCAACGAATTATTGGAAATAGTAGTACTGCCTTTAAGCCATGGATAGGCTGGGAAAGGGAAATTCTTCTGTAAAATAAAGCTTGCTTCTCAAATCATAAACCGTTGTCAAACGTACATGAAACACCAACCTGCAGATTTCTTTGCACGGCATGAACGTGTATATTGTGAGATGGGCATCCCAAATTTTTAGTTTTGTATTGGATTTCTTATTTATTTTCGTTAGCTACATGATATTTACAAAAACTGGAATCTTTTAATAAAAGAATGGAAAGATATACACATGGTGAGAATGAAGACGGCGGTGGATGTTTAGTATAGCTTTTCGATTTCACGAAGTGCGTCAGCTGATGATTGAAGTCTTTCCTCTTCTTCTTTGCTAAGAGGAACATCGTAAACATGCTGAATGCCTTCCCATCCAATCTTGGCCGGCATGGAAAATGTCACACCATATTTTTCAACATAGACAGAGACAGGATGAACCAACTTTTTGTTCAAAATAATGGTGTGCACTAAATCAGCAGCACAGGCACCAATCCCATAAAAAGTAGCCCCCTTGAGACGGATAATCTCCATTGCTTTTCCCAAAACAATCTTTGAAACTGCCTTTTTGTCAATGGCTTGATATTCGGGAAAGGATCCCAAAGGCTGTCCGCCGATAGTAGCAGCATCCCAAGCAATCATTTGTGAATCGCCATGTTCACCAAGCACAAAAGCGTTTATGGATTTTGGGTTGACATCAAAGATTTCTCCAAGATAGACACAGAGACGTGTAGTATCCAAATAAGTGCCCGATCCAATCACTTGACTTGCAGGCAATCCAGATAGCTTACGAGCAATATGAGTCAAAATATCAACTGGATTTGACACCATCAATATGACAGCGTCTTGCCTGATAGGGCACAAACTTCCTATAACATTTTTCAAGACCCAGTAGTTTCGTTGAATAAGTTTAGTGCGAGGTTCGCCATCTTTCTGTTTGGCACCAGCAGTAATCACAATGATATCAGCTTGGCCTGCTTCTTCAGGAGTAGCACCTCGAATACGAGTATGACTGACACTGGCAGCATCAGCTAAATCGAGAACTTGAGCCTTTACAATGTCAGGACTGACATCAACGATTAGAATTTCGGAGCAAATGTTCTTAAACATCAATGCATAAGCAAGAGAAGCGCCAACTGCACCAGCGCCGACTATAGCAACTCGAGAGTGTGAGACCATTTGTTTAATAATTCAAGTTTTTTAAGAGATTGACGAAAATAAAAAAACAAAGACGGAAGGAAAAGGAGCCATATTTTTATACTACCTATACCGGAGTTATCCGTTGTTTGGACGCATGAATCCTCCCACATGGCAAATCAATCTTTGAGTATGGCTGTTTTGCGCATAAAATTACTAGCCGCGCAATTCTCTCCGCTACGCTCGAAATACGGCGTTGCTCTGCTTTAAATTAAGTTCTCATTTTTGGATCTTTGCCTTGCTATGGTGAAGCCTTTTTAGTAAATCAATGTAATGAGTAGCTTAACTGTTATGCACAGAGGATATAGAAATATGATCTGCTAAAAAAAGTCTAACTTTATAGAAATAAAGACACAAGAACTACTGACTTTATTTGATAAAAATACTGTATGCCTTTTTTTTTTTTTTTTTTTT